>CALNXK010000218.1:645000-665000 GCA_942486035.1 Porites lobata | reverse complement strand
ACTTCCGCATGCACATTAAATTCGCGATGGTATGAAACGGCCACGAATTGGCCACGTAGGCTATGTTTCACCTCGCATCCTTCGACCGAAACTGAGTGGCCTCCAAAAAGTTTAACACTGTTCAGTAGCTGAAGGATGGAACTACACAATGATATGCAGGAAAGCCAGTAAGAGTGAGCCGCACTTTTGCGATTTAATTCACTGAAGTTCGCTAAAATCGCATGTTTCTATCGCTAAGTGGGTTAAAGGGGCTAAGCGGTTTGTTCCCTCGGATTTTCTATGCAAAAAAGAGTCGATGATTCTACTAAACCCGTATTATTTCATAGAGCAAGGTCGGTTCACTTAAAATAATCAGTAATTCAGGTCCCTATGTGGTGTCGAAAACAACATTGGTCAAAAAAAAACTTACAGAAAGCAAATTTCTCCTAGCTAGTTTCATATTTGTTATAAACTTATGAAAAGCAGTCTAAAGGAAAATTGTTATCGAAATCTAATGATTCTGTGGGCAAAACTCGATATAAGGATCTTACAAAGACTAGCTCTAAATATCAAAAGGAGGAAGAAGGTGTTGCATAATTAGTCGCTAGAGTTCACGCAAATCAGCATACACCACAAAGCGGAAAGGGCGAGCGTATTCGGAAGAATACTGGAACGTAAAATTGTCATTAACTTTTCGCTCATGTTCGTTTATTGTTAATGAAAAAGTATAATAATGACCTTTATTTAACCCGGCACTTTAAAACGCCTCTAAGAAGCAGTCCTAAAAAAGTAATCGGCATCATTGAATGTTCTTCCTTTTAGTTCACAATAACAACATTAACTTTATTATATTGAACAGACATAATTACACCATTATGGAGAATTTAGGAAACCCTTACCGGCTTTTACAAGATTCCCCTATTGTTTACTTTCTTTTCATTTATTTTTACGTTTTTTATCAGGTCTGGACGCCATATGCTGCATAATTTAACTACAAATCCAACTATAAATTAATTTCAATTTATAAACTTGCACACTACTAAGCATTCTCTAAATGCTGTTGTGACAAAAGAAACGTTTTTAATTTCTTTTTTATACTACATCGTGATTTTGTGTTCTTTCAATCCTCTGGAATAGAGTTCCACTATACTTCACGGAAATAAAATGTAAGTCTATCTTTTTTGAAATGATTACACTTTCGTTATTTTTGCCTGAATATTTGACGCTTTAAAAAGACGGACAACATTAATGTAACATACATCCGTCGATGCTGATAAGTCTCAGTCGAAGACACACGACACGTATTTGGTATTGCAAGAAATAGAAACGCATTCTATTGGTCGTGGGTAATAGGATGTAGCTGCAACGGAGGACATAGCAACGTAACGCAGCAACGTTACAAAACACATCCCTCGGTGCTGAATCGTTCTCTTTCGTCAAGTCAGTTTCGACGGATGTTTTAGCGGTTACATAAAGTGAAGGTTGGATTTAGCCATGATTATTTGGTCGTGGTTTAACGAGCAGGACACGCAACAAAGATGGCTCTGGTTGCGCTTCTCTTTCTTCTACAGTTTATCACAACTTTCCACTGCACTTCTGCAGATCTGCGCTCGGAGTACGCTCATCATGCCGTTTTAGCAGAGAAAATGAGACTCTTCTGGACCGTTGACTGGGAGAATGAAACCGTTTCATTTGCCGTGGAGGCAGACACAACTGGCTGGGTTGGCTTTGGGTTCTCCACTTCTGGACATATGCCTGGCAGTGATGTCGTGATCGGATGGGTCAAAGATAACAAGGGATATCTTACGGTAAGAACAGTGAACTAAATATCAATGCAGCCAGTGTTTTGAATTCGCTGCAAGTATGATTTTTTTTTTCTTTTTTGCTGCCGCCCTTACGAAAGAAAACAAACATTTAATGGATCTGTTCCTAGAATAGTTACGTTCCAAACGAGGCCCCCATTAGCTTGTAAATAACCATTAACACACTCAAAAACGTTGTATTGTTTAAGAGTGACGCTCATTTCTTACGAACATCTCATTCTTCCAGCTTGCGCGATGCAGTGGCCTAATAGTTTGCTAATTGTGATGATAATTACACTCAGTTTTCCGGCTTGAGTGTAATGCTACTCAGAGATAGAGACATTTTGTTATATGAAGTTGCATGACTTTCAAGGATAAATTAGTCCTGAATGTTGACTACCGGTAATATAAATTCCCCAAAAGAATTCCCGAAAAGAATAAATACATCTCGCTCTTACGTGACAATTTGTCACGCTGTGCTAAAATTGTCCCCCATCACCTAAACATTCTTGTCGTGAGTGGTTACAAACGTAGGGCTTGAAAATGTTATTCGTAAGTGTTCTTGTTTAAGCAACATAAATTTTCGCTTGTATTAGGAAAGCTGACTTGAGCAAGAAATCTGCACATCTAAATTGCGGTGACTTGCAATTTCGTTTCACAGTTCGTTACAACTCGGTTCGGTCCGCCAAAAAATTCAAATTCATTTGTCTTCTATGCATTTTCCAAATCTTGGATTTACGTGAATGCGAATGAATGAAATGAAGCTGTTCTCCGTATCATGTGAAAGCTTAGTTTATTCGAACGTGACATGAAAATATGAGCACTTGTAAACATTTCTATATTTGGACAAGACCCACTGACTTCCTTTTTGTGAATCTGATGAAGCAGTATGATTACCGGTGTGCGTGTAGTAATAAATAAAATAAGCCTTCGATAAATATATATATATATATAAAACAGGTTTTCGAGGATTTTTTTTAAAACTCGTGCCGGTAACTACGAAGAAAGGGTGCTATATGTATTAATGACATCCGTAAATCTTCCAAGAAATTTACTTTTTATCTATTCGCAGATGATTTTTGGTCCGCGCCAGAAAAAAAAAGCGGACATTTGTTTGCCAACTTCTTGATTTTGTCAGACACCTTACTATTTGAGTATTTTTCGCTTTGAGGGAAAAATCATGGAGTTGGATTTTGCCAATTAATTCAACAGCATGACTTCATAATGACGTCATATTACGTCATTGTGTCAATCAAGTTATGCCTAGATTTTGGAAATAAATAATACATTATTCGATATCATTGTAGGGGACGTTTTATGAGTGCCCCTTATATAAATAATCGTCATCGTAAAAAATCCTCAAAAATAATAACAAGAAACAATTATTGTTGTTGTTGTCGGTGATGATACCTATTATTGGGTTTACCTGTCCTCCGACCATCCATCTCAAGTTTATTACAAAGTGCTACAGAACACCGATCTATAGCTATTTCATATATCATGAAAAAAAATTGCCACATCTTTTTCCATAAAGTTATGACAAGAGCCATAATGGAATCGATTAAAATGAGCGGACGTCCCAGGAATTAGACTTCCGTCAGCACTGCTTCCGTTTAATTACAACCTCTGAAAATAACTTTAGTGAAATTCACATATCCCGGCCAACGCCCTAAGATTCCCTCTCTGTCCCATTATGGCTCTTGATTATGAATATATGAAAATCATATAATAATAAATCATATAATCATATATATAATTCCTTTTCTTTTTTGGATTTTCACTGTTAGGCCAATGAAAATCCAACGATTTCGATAGATATATAGAGAACATTTCATGGAAAGTGCTGGCGTACGGTACTTACGCACAAGTTGATGACGTATCAGAAATCGAACGAGTGAGAGCTGCTAACGAGTGAGATTTCTGATACAAAAACAACGAGTACGTAAATACGAGTGCGTAAAATAATGAGAACTTTAAAATGGAAGTTGAACCGACGATTTTTGTCACATATTTAATAATTACAGTACAATTATGTTATTGATTATCTAAAAACCTGTCTGTTAAAATTTGGTCAATACGTTTCAAATGGTAATGATTAATTATAGTGAGCTGTGTGCAAGTTTATAGGAAAATCTAATGGGCGAGTTTTATGTAAACTGAGCAAAAGTGGAATTTTAATGTTGTCTTCAATCGTTCATGTTGCCATGGAAACTACGAAAACCTGTAGTTCAAAATCTTTCATCAGTTTATTTTTCTCTTGCCACGTTTCAGCTTGTGAGCTGCAACCTTTCTCTTGTCATGATTTGGCAAATGACGTATACTCACAAACTACCAAAACTGTGTTCAGCCACCTTAAGTGGAAGACAAAGGCGCTCCTACAAAAAGCACAACATAAGCTTACGTCTCTTTCTGTTTTTCCCCTTCCGCTGTTTTTTCGCCGGCTCTCTACAGTTTTCTTTATCAACAGTGAAACAAACGAAACTATTCCACTCCATTTCCGAAATGTTTTTCACTTTTTTAACGCGAAAAACTCTTCGAGAAAAACTTTTCTCGTTGAATGTGTGCGAAGCCGCGCTTCAAGCTGCAAGAAAAGGCTTGAATTTTGGCGCGAAACTCACACACCTCTGTGGCTTCTGATTGGACGTATCATTTTTCTCACACGTGAAAAAACATCGTTTGCGATTTTGATTGGACGTGTCATTTTTTTCACGTGTGGAAACCATCTTTCGCTCCTCTGATTGGCTAGAACTCACTTGCGTACGAAAATTTACGACATAGCTTTTTGGTGAGTATTTCTCAGTATGTAAGGGATGCAAAAAGATGAATTTGTAAACAACCTCGGTAAGATTTATGTCTGTTTCCATTTTTCAACGTTTCTGAAGGCGGACATCAAATTTATCAGTAACGTTTACACATATAATCTATTTATTTCCCTTTCATTACATCAGAAGAACTTGCCACTTAACTCCTGGAATGAGATGTTTTGCTCGTTAAGACCGAACATTTCGGTTGAATCTAAAATTAAACAACTGCACACCTAAACTGTAACTCATTCTACATTGTGATTTTGTGGCCCGGTTTCGTGCATTGCTTGCCGCTAACAACACACTTTGTCCTTATCGTTTAGAAATGTGTTTGCTGACAGCTTTATACTTTCTTGAGGGATTGCCCTATGAAACTGAGGTGGCACGAATTACATGAAATTTTTAAATCTCTTTTTCAGGATCGTTATGCTGTCGCAAGAGCAGTTCCGCCCATCGATGATCAGCAAGATTACCAGCTTACAGATTTCAAAGAAAGTGACGGAAAAACTCTGCTAAAGTTTACGAGAAAATTTGACACATGCGATTCACGTGACAAAAAACTCGAGGTGAGTAGTTTTTGAGAGACCTAGCCAGGTCCGGTCCAGCTTTCAAAGACAATAATGTGCAGAGAGAGAGTTAACACTGATACAGTATTTTTCTCTAGGCCTTGTTTTCGCGACGTCCTTAACTTACTCTCTGAGAGCCTGACACAGGGTGGTTGGAGAAATACAACCGACGTCAAGAAGGTTCTAGTTATCGGGCCTTTAAAGCAAATAACTGGAAATAGGGAAATAAGGAATTCGGCAACAAAGCTTCTCATTAATATACAGGGCTGGACACTGTAGTTGAATTGGACTGAGGATTAAAATTAAAGGCAAAGAATACACAGTTGTTTTGAATTCAATGTTTCAGACTGCAGTACACACTTTTTCTTTTTTTCGATCGACTTATCACGCGATTAAAAAATGGTTTGGGTTATCGAGGGTAAAGTCCTATAGAAGTGATCTGAGGAGAGCAAATATTACTTTGAGTTAGTCGGTCTGCTGAGCGGGAGGTCGCGTGTTCGAACCCCGGCCGGACCAACACTCGGGGTCTTTAAATAACTGAGAAGAAAGTACTGCCTTTGTAATGACATCTGCAAACGATTAGACTTTCTAGTCTTTTTGGATATTGTAGGGAAGAAAACCGTAGGTCCCGTTTCACAGCACTTAAACTTATCTGGTTCTTGTAGGACGTAAAAGAACCCACACCACTGTTCCAAAAGAGTAGGGGACGTAAGCCCCGGTGGTGTGGCCAACCTTCACCAACCAGTCACATCATGGGTTGGGTGGGTACAGTAAGCTCATCAGATGGACTGAGAGTGGCTGCCAGTGGCGCCTTTGTATGCTGATGTCCGAGCTTACTGTTCACATGTTAATATATATTGTAAGAGGGCACGTCTGTTTCCCTCTAATCCCTGACTCCATCCTTCCGTCCTTCCTTCCCTCCTTCTTGTAAACGACCACCGCCCGTAAGCGACCACTCAGTCTTACAATTTGGGGTGGTCGCTTACGGGAGGATCGACTGTATGGATAAACAACAATACATTGTTCTTCTTTCAGGTTGGCGCTATGAAGATTGTGTTTGCCTATCACTCTGAGGATCCTGTATCACCAACTGAAGTTAAATATCACGAGTTTAGAGGCGTTAAAAGCATCCTCCTACTGAGCAGTGTGGACACAAGAAAGACAAACGTGACCGGATGGAAAACCTTCAATATGACAGCTCGGAATGTAAGAAAAACATTATTAAAAAGTATTATTATCGTTGGTTTAGACAGTCCTTCGGAAGATCGTCAAGAACGAGCGCTCACCGTTACGGGCGGCCATCTAAGTTTTAAATGTACTCCCCCAAAAAAAAATTCAAAAAGAAAATATCCGAATCCTTTTTTCAGATCTTCCTTGAACTGGACAGTTATTTTGATATAGATGCCTTATTGAATGAAAAGTAAAGAATTTAAAATTTATCTTCCTAGTGCTTGAGACTTCTTAAGTCGGTAATTCTACGTCTTTTTATCCTTCCTCTAGCCTCTTATTTATGATTAATATATTCGTTGTATTTGTATAGGTAATAGCATGATTTGTAGTGATATTTGGCATAAATACCACGAATGATATTTCAAAATTGTTATACGTCATTTCACGAGCCGTTAGGCGAGTGAAATTTGAGACAATTTTGAAATATCACGAATGGTATTTATGCCAAATATCACTACAAATCATGCTATCATTTGTTTATACTACTACCCACAAAAGGTTTGTAATTTTCACATGAAGGTATTTCAAATTAAGCTGCAATACCACTGCTCTAAGCCAATCAAAATTGCAGACATTTCTCATGTAGTAGTATAAAATCTGTAATACCATTTTTATTATCGTAATTTAAGTGTAAGTGATCCGTCTCTATTCTACCTGCCTCGATTAGCTTCGCTATTTGCAGGTAGTCTGTACTCGTAATTATCGATTTTCATGTAAGGCTACGTTGGGAGTTGTAAGCCAACAATGTTGCGTCCGTTTGCACGGGGCTAAAAGTTTGACCGGTTTCAAACTTTGCGCAACAACATCCAACAACATGCAACAGGGTGTGCAAACGGACGCAACATGTAACATCCAATAATGTTGGGAGTTGTTGGTCAACAATGTTGCGTCTGTTTGCACGCAGCCTAAAAAATAAAGTTTGGTGTTGTTGTTGTACTTAGAGGGGGGCCCCCGGGGTTTGTGGAAGGAGCTAAAGTCGGTACATAAGGGTACCCCCAAGGCTAGGTGCTCAATCCTGACGATCGTACGAAAAAAAATAGGGGACTGGAACAGTGTATCGTTGGTTCAGCGATTAATTAAATGGATAGTACAGGGAGTTTCGGTGAATTACCTGAGGGTGGAGGGGTCAGCCAAGTATTTGGGATTTACAAGGTGAGTTGAATTTGAGAGGGGCCATTGATGGAAACTACCCATCAAAGTCCACCTTGCTTTTCCTGTGAGAAAATTTATCGCTTCAGTACCTTTAAAAACATTTACATGCTAAATTAATTCGTATTTGCCTTTTTCATTTTTTCCTACCTTGATAGATCACAATCCCAGGGAACAAATCGACAACCTACTGGTGTACTCTGCTGAAGGCCCCAGAATTGAAGTCAAAACACCACGTTACCCAGGTAATTGGTTATAATAATAAATAATAATAACAATAAACTTTACTTATATAGCGTCATATCATTGACGGCGCTTTCCAAAAAATGTATTAAAACTCTAAAAAATCCAACAACTACATGTGTAAGTATGAAAAATAGATAAAAATCTATTTTAAAATTAAGAAAAAGCTTGGTGAAATAAATATGTCTTTAAGTGTTTTTTGAAAGAATTCAAGGTACCATAATGCAAATACGAATTACTTTGGGTGCAAAGTATTATTCTCCATCATTCACACCAATGTTTAATTAAACTAGATCAGAAGAAAAAAAATGAAAAATTCAACAGAAACCATCTGAAAGACTCTTCTTGCTTAGTAAGCTTAAAAAACTTAGTAATGGCTCCAAAGAAAACTTTTTGCTTTTCATAAAATTTTTTTAGAGGAATTTGAGAGTCTGGTGGTTTGTATTTATTCCTCTAAAATTTTGTCCAAAGAAAATAAATTTCAGTACATTTTTTATTTATTTTAAATTTAAGTTTGTTCCAAACATTCAAGAGGGAAACGAAGGATTCGTCCATCACATGCTTCTGTATGAATGCTATGGCAATTTCAGCGAGGAGGAATTCGATGAGGGCGTCGACTGTGACAGTGCACTCGATCTTCCTTTTGTACAGTGCAGGTTTCTGTACCCAACGATCGCTGGCTTGGCGATAGGAGAACCGGTACTTTAATCTTAGTAGAGCGAGTTTTATTTCAACTTGAAAGTTAGTTTACTTATGCAAGTGTTAAAAAGTCAAAACAATGAACTCGTCGTTTTGCCGCCTTAAAGAACCCTAATAAGCTGGGAAAAAACGTCGATCGATAGTCCAATAGGCAGACCAGTTTCTTGTCCCCAAGTAGGGAAAATTACTTTTAAGAAATCTTTGCTAGGCTGGAAGTACGTACTCCAATCAAAAACAGCGCACGTTTGTGTCTGTTCGATAACTGATCATGAAGCCCACGATATTCTTAAATCTTGTTCGTTTTGTTGTTGTGAATTTGTTTTGTTCGTGCGTAATCATTTGAAGTTCAAAAAACAAAAATCGCTCTATTATTCTAGAGAAATGAACGCCAGTATGCCATTTACAAAACTTTTACTTTTATGAAATTCTCGAAATGATTGAGGGTTGTGGAGAACAAAATCCGCTGTTCAGAAATGTCGGAAATGTCCAATAAATGAGTAGGAGAAAAAGCATTTTCAAAGGGCTTAACTTCTTTTTCTTCTTGTTGCTGTTCTTGGGTTTTTTCTTTTTGGTGTTGTTTTTGGTGTTGTTTTTTGTTGTTGTTGTTGTTCTTCTTCTTCTTCTACTTGTTTTTCTTCTTCTTTATTTTTTCCCATTTTTCAGCATTTGACATTTCCCTTTTCTACCTTTTCCTTCAGGGCGTTTTTTATCCGCAACATGTAGGTTACGCACTCGGATCCAGCGACTCACCCAAGTATTTTGTGCTAGAAACGCATTACGACAACCAGAGACTCGTTCAAGGTCTGTCCACTTTCTAATGTTTTCTATATCAGCATGCAAACGTTATTAAGACTTCCCAGCATAAGAGCATTGTGTTATTTTTAAACTATATAAATATATATTCGAATAACGACTTATATGTTTTTTCATATAACGACGTATAGGTCTCAATATTATCCATTCAAAATATTTCGTCGTTTCCGATTGGCTACAATCCCCCGGCTTATTCGCCATAACCAACTGGCGCTTACCATATTTGAAAGATGCGAGCAATATAACCATCGATTCGATGGTATAATTAACAATTATTCCACGACTGTACGCGTTATAATCATCCCATACCCAACAAGCGCGAGCGGAATAATTGTTTTGTTAAAAACTCCCACAAAATATCGAGAATTCTTCCCGACTTCATTTGTAAAAACAGCCGATTTTCAGCTTGTTCTCAATTTTGAGTAGACGCGTACAGTTACCATATTTTGAGAGCATGGTATAAATACCGCTTATTAACCGAGTTTTCGGTGCGTACTGTAAATTACGGACCGAGTTTTTTATCGATGGAAAAAAACGAGGATCCGTAATTTACAGTACGGACCGAAAAAACGAGGCTAATAAGATGTTTATTATATGGCTTCTTCCTGTTTGGGGGACCGGAAACAAGTGCAGGACGTACGATTTGACAGTCATGTGACAGGCGGCAAAAAAGAAAGTTTCTATTGGCGCACGGAAACAATAGCACATAACAAAGGCTTTCCAAGAAAGTAAAAGCAAATTCGCTATGTTGAAAAAGTTGATTCGGTCAAAACTAAGAGCACTGTAAGTTTTAGCTTCTTAATGTAAAGAATTTTGCAAACTGGACACTGTGTCTGTCTAGAAGTTGTTTCCATCTTTCCTCCGTTTGTCCGTGTAAAAAAACACGGCAAAAGGCAAAGAAGCTTTTCAAGGTAAGTTTGTTGTCATTGCCGAGGGATTCGCTCGTTAGTAATTGTTTTTGGGAAAACCTCTTTTTCTGCCAATTCATTCTCGTCTGCAATTGTGATCTGCGTTAAAATTTTCAAACACCGACTAAAATTCTTCTTCCTCGCGATCGGTAAGGTTACGATTCAGTTTTTCAGCTTCGTTCTCATTAAAACAAAGCTAGGTTAAAATTTCGAAAGGCAAAGTCAACATCCCAGTCCTCAGGGTTTACAGACATATTTTAAAGTTTATTCGGTCAAAACTAAGAGCACTGCAAGTATTCACTCGTTAGTGTGACGCTGGAGTCTTTTGAAAACTGGACATTGTGTCTGGCTCCAACTCGCTTCTATCTTTCTTTCGTTGTTACACTGCAAATGGCAAAGAAGCTTGTCAAGATGATCGGGTGCAGGTATGTTTGTTATCATATTTGTCGAAGGAATTACGCATTTCTCTTAGGCAAAACATCTCGAATCTCTGCCAGTCGATTTTTGTCTTCTTAACTGTGTACTGCGATAAAATTTTCAAACACTGACTAGAATCCTCTTCGATAAGATTACAAGTTAGTTTCTTCATCGCCTTCGTTCACAAATAAACACAGTTTAAAATGTTGAAGGCCAAAGTCAACATCCAAGTCCTCAAGGTTGACAGGCGTCTTATAACTTTATTTAAACCTTTTTTCCGAGGTAAAGAGATTTAGAGCTCCGAAATGAGCATTTTCTTTAAAAATTTTGGTCCGTATAGCAAGTTACGGACCGCAAATTGACCAATCGCATGGCAAAAACAGACTCAGCCATATAATAATGCCTCATATACCATGATGGCAAAGCCAATCAGAGCTCTAGAATTGCATTACCCAATGATTCAGTTTTTTAATAAATTATAATATATGTCTTGAACTCTTTGGAACCCAGGAATTAGGTGATTGCGACCACTAAGAGGTCAGGGTCCGTTCCCATAAAGACCGATTAACCCTAAATTTTAATCAGCGATTGTATTCTTTCCTATAGATAATACAGAATATGTTTGTTTGTTTGTTTGTTTGTCTGTTTGATTGATTTTGAATAATAATTACGTGACTATTACAAATTCTGTGCTAAATGTTTTTAAAACTTGACAGTGGAACGTAGGAAAAACCAAAAATTACAAAATGTATGCAATTTATTTCACATTTTGACAATGGAGAGAAGCACGAAACAAGACAAAACAATCTAAAAAAAATAATCTAAAAATTGCGCGCGGGAGCTTCGCTAAAAAGTGCATTTTTATGTTGATTGCTCGAAGCCGGGTTTGCAGAGCTTTCAAATATACGTCTAGCTCTAGCGACTCATGCCCAATCTCCCCAGAATATCATTTTGTGCTATCATACATTGTAATTGGTATGGATCTATGAAAGGCCAACCAGATTTTTTAAGCTCCTGTTAGATAATAATTCCTTTACAAATCTTCGCGCTTACAACTTTGTCTAACCTAAGTTTCATGCTTTGAATTATTGTAGGCTCATTTATTCCAGTTCGGTTCGAGACGACTGAAATATTAAATGTTTAGAAAGTGAACGCTTCGTACAGATTTGCTTAATAAAAAGTTTGAGTGTATCTTCATTCCTTGTAAGATGATTCATTGATCTTTTTTCAGGCCAAAAAGACAGCTCAGGTATCACTCTCTACTACACTGACAAGCTACGAAACTATGACCTTGGGATTGTAGCTGTTGGTTCGCAAGTGAATCCTTGGTTCGTTATTCCTCCTAAGCAGAAAAGCTGGATAACAGAAGGATATTGCATGCATCAATGCACAGAGGTGAGTTCTGAAAGAAGTTTTAAGGCCTTAAATATGATTTTGCCGAGTCTTCTGCAGTGAAACTCTTCCATGAAAAAATATTTCAGTAATATTTTCCTTTCATCAAATAGACCTTTTGACCCATACGGCGGCCATATTGAATTAATTCACTTTAAGGAGTGTTTTAGGATGCCCAGGGGGCATGAGCACATTTCGTTTGCATTTTCGAGCGCTTTTCGGGACATTTTTTCTTAAAGTTTTCTTAGAATAAGATTGTAATGGAAAAAGAGATCCTTGTTTTGATGTAATACTGATCGCCTTTTTCCAGAGAAATATACAGTGAAAGACCATATTTCTAATATTAGACTAGAAAAAGGTGATCATTATTACATCCAAACACGGCACAAGGATCTTTTTCCCCATTACAATCTTATTCTAAGAAATCTTTAAGAAAAAATGTCACGAAAAGCGCTCGAAAATTCAAACGAAATGTGCTCATGCCCCTGGGCATCCTATAATACTCCTTAAATCGAATTAATTCAATATGGCCGCCGTATCGGTAAAAAGGTCTATTACAGCCCTGATCCTACCCTGCGAGCAGAGGCTACATTTTCGCTGTGTTAGCTGGCGTGCGAAAAGTAGCCTCTGCCGACAACCGTTCAAATCCGTCCAGAAATCTGGACGAATAAATTTAAAAAACTGGTTTTTTCCTGTTCTTGACCGGTTTAGAGCATTGCGTGAGTCTTGCGTGAATCTTGCGTAGCAGATCAGAGTTAACGCAATTTTTTTATTCCCGCGAAACTCGCGCCATTTGACGACAGACCTGACGATTAATTTTGCTTGCGAATCGCGTGACGAATTTCGCGCATGCACGATAGAAAATTGAACGGTTGTCGGCAGAGGCTACTTTTCGCACGCCAGCTCCTACAGCGAAAATGTAGCCTCTGCTCGCAGGGTACCCTGATCCAAGAGTTTCAGGGCAAATGGCCGGCAGTCTGTCATGGAGATATCACTGAGTGACATGCGTTGAGACCCTGAGAAACGTTGCACTCCTCTAGCCAATTCTGCGTCATAATTAGCCACGCATAAAAGCGAAGCCTCCGTTTAAATACTTGTCATTTACATTAAAACAATTAACCTTAAACCAATTTTCTTTAAGCCATTGCAAATAATTCCGCAAATTTATACCTCATTTTAGGAGCCTTCCCTTTACGTTTTGAGGAAGAGGTTGGACGATTTAAGAGAAAAATCCCGCAAACAGTCCTAAAACTCTTCCATCAAGCTAGCACTCTTATAATTACAGCAAAAAATAGTTATGGATCAAGTAAATTCGATCACAGTAGCTTGAAAAGAATGCCCAGGTTGCCCAAACTACATTAGCCAACCCTGCTCCCCAAAAATGCTTTGCAAAGTTAGTGGTCAGTCCCTGAATGAACCGATCTGAGCAGCATCCTAAAATCCTACGCTAAAACACTTTTGCGGAAATCATAGTAGCACTCCCGAAAACCAAGTATATTTCCTCTTTTAACATGGGTGAGGTATCTTCAAAATCTCGCTCGCTTCACGTAACAATCACATGCAAACATTTTTCTCACAGTCGTTTAACTTAAGTTCATTATTTGCGCTAAAACCGACGGCAGACCAACACAGAGTTTGCTTCCAAACCAGACAAAAACCAAGTCTATGGCACGGCAAAAATTCGCCACCAAATTTGCTCTCGCCGAGTACATATGACCTTGACACCCAGTTTCTAAGGCCAAGCACTTGTGAAAGCCGAGAACTGACAAATCGCCAATATCGATTGCCGTTTCATATCGAACACGGAGTATGAGTTTTTCACCCGTATAACCAAATGACGCGAAATACAGACGCGGCCAAACAGTTTGCTTTGCTCCTTTTAGGGCTTTACAGGATGCCCTCCGAGAAACTTTGCTCGAGGCGGTTAAAACTGAAACCCTAAGATAACCAAATTACATTAATAATAAGAATGAAAACCAAACCAAGGTAAACAAGAATCGGGAAAGGGATAGGAGAGGAATTTCTAGACGCACGTTTTAGCAAATCCAGTCAGGACTATATTAGTTCAGTGCTAAATCAGGGAGAGGAAACTCTCACTACTTTCGACGTAGATTAAGCTTTAATTTCTTTAACTGAAGCGTATGCTGTACAGAAACGAACTACAATCAATATTTTTGTCGTCTGGAAAGGAAAAATCTTTGTTGGTGATGTAAATCGAAATTTTGCTTTCGGATACAGACCTAACTTTACTTGTAAAGCAACTATTTAATTGATGACTGACACTCAGTGTGTCGCTCCTTCAAGCATGGACACTACTTCGATCGACATGCATATTGTCAAGACTATCTAAGTTGCCCTAACTGCTACTTATTAGGTAAGCATATCATATTAATTGATCCAATGGCGTCATTACTGTTTCAGTCCATGTTTAAGAATTCGGGATTACCTGAAGGTGGAATCAACGTATTTGCCGCAGGGCCACACACTCACATGGCAGGTAAATCATTGTAGTGGTAATTTTCTAGTAAAACAGTGGCACCCAACGATGGTTTCTTCCTAAATACATAGAAAACACTTTTGCCCTATCCAGAGTACTTTTAGATGTCTAGAAATGCATTCTAAGCAGCGCTATAAAATTTGTACCTGTTCAGTCCTCCTAGGAGAGCTTAAGTCTTTTCGAAATTACTAGAGTTCAGTATCATTTTCTCAAAAACTTCAGATGCAATTTAACGTATTAGGAAAGTGAGAATTTTTCTGAATCCTCTCTCTAGCACATTTTTGATTCCGAAAATTTTAGGTATCTTCTTTGTACGAAAAATATCCAAACCTGGGCAGTGAAATGTGAAAAATTAAACTTCACAAAATCGTATTGAATTTATTAGATAAGCTTCGAAAATTGCACATGAATGGAATGGCTATCTAGAGACTTTTAGCCGTCCTCAAGTAATAGAAAACTCTAATAGGAAAATTTATTACCTGACGAGGGAATACCGCGTTAAATTGACACGGTTTTCCAAATTTAAATTCGACCAGGAATCAGGTAGACGAAGAACCACTGGTATCGAAATGGCCCTTATTCACTATGTCAACGTCATAAGTCAAAATAAACTTCACCTACAAAAAGGAGTTAACAATTTGTTTGCAGCAAATTTATTTTGTTTGCTGCAACTTTATTTCATCTGCAGCAACTTTTTTTATTTGTGGTATGTCCCCTGTGGGCCACCGTCTTTTGTGTTTTCTTTTCTTTTTATCTCATTTATCCTGAGGCACAACTTTCATCGAATATGGAAAAAAAAATGTAGGATCTTGCATAACTCTGAGTTGTTTCTCAAAGGTTTTAATGGGAGAGATTATCGTTAAAATATCATAATGTTTATTTGGCAACTATGAGTAAGTTATAAATCATGCCGGCCATCGGTACTATATAGAACGCCCAGCAGTAACCTCATGTCCTCTTAGAGGGTTAGTATTTTTCTATTCATGCTGACAAGCTCTTCCACTGTCCAATCCACGATACCTACACTGTAGCGTTCCACACCTACATCCCAGGCATTGACGCCACTAATAAAATGATGATGATGATGATGATGATGAAGACGATTTATTATGATTATAATTATAATTATTATTACTATTATTATGCAGTATAAAACGTGAGAATGCAAACTATTACTAGTAAATAAGTTTTAGTATTATTGTTTTATCATCATCATATTTTTATTATTTTATCTATTTTTTGTTACTTTACTAGGTACAATCCAGATGCTTTTTTGTGTGTTTTGTCTTTGCCCAATAAAGTATGAATATAGCTTTTGTTTTTTTTAGGACGCGCCACTTGGACTAAACATGTTCGTAACGGAAAAGAACTTCCTGAGATTACTCGGGATGATCATTATGACTTCTCTTTGGCGGTAGGTTTATTAATCATGTGACATCAACATCGCGCTAGTTTATTCAGCCTTTTAGGTTGTAACGCATTGAAAGTATAAGCAATGTTGTTGTTGTTGTTGTTGTTGTTTTTCATATTTTGGTATGAAGGTTGGAGCCAAAGTGATATGGGATTTACATCAACTATTTCCTAAACAACTTGCCACAAGGATGTTAAAAGATTTTAATATTTATATATATATGTCTACTCGCTTAATAATATATATATATGTCTACTCGCTTAATAAATGTAACGTCCTTGAGATTAAATTTCCCGCCATTTTTGGCTAGTTTTAGTGGTAAAGTGGCAGAAAATAGCAAAAGTGATTTGGGATGTATGTCAACCATTTCTAAAAGAACTTACCACAAGGATGTCAAAAGTGAAAAGATTTTAAAATATGTCTACCAACTCAATAAATATAACGTTTTGAAATTGAATTTCTCGCCATTTTAGGGTAGTTTTAGTACCAACGTCACAGAAGATGAACCTCGCAAAAACCTCATATCTTTAATTTTTGAGTGGGTGGACATATTTTTAAAGTCGTACATTCCTGGGCTAGTTTAAGACTTTACACTGACGCAGCACACCTCTGAGTCAATAACCATCACTGATCGCATTTCTGTTCTGAACGTTGGAAACAATTGTTGTTAAGCGCCTAGATCATTACTGGACAGGCGCTATAAAAATCTTCTTCTTCTTCTTCTTCTTCTTGTTCTTCTTATTATTATTATTATTATTATTATTATTATTAATTCGTAATTTATTCAAGGCAATGATAGGACACAAATGTGTCAAATATTTAGCCAATGAGACTCCACCACCATCAATTGTCTTCAGCAGTCATTGAACAACTGAGAAAGTTTGACAATAACTTGGATTGGTTTTAAAAAGTCATAAATGTTCCAATTTGCTTTGCGTTTTCTGGTGGTTTCTCTTCATTTCTACCGGCATTTTTACTTTAAAGGGAGTTTTTGTTAGAGGACAGACATATAAAAATACTAGCGTCGAAATTGGAGCCAATTTTCTGAAGCAATTCTTTCCCCAATTGAAATTGCAGACTGACAAACAAAACAAACGTCTATGTTAATGCAAAATTTCAGCTGAATCGCATTAAAACTGAAAAATATGAATCAACTCGAGCATATTTGGCAAAATTAACTCTCCTAAATTTTAATTTTAGGCGGAATGGGAAGCTTTTACTATTATTATTATTATTATTATTATTATTATTATTATTGTTATTATTGTTGTTGTTGTTGTTGTTATTATTATTATTTTGTAAGTCTGTTATACCCAAGCTTAAGTTATAATCGCCCTTTTTTGTGAAATAGTGTTCTCTCCTTCTTTTCAGTACACTCAGTTGCTTAGAAAAGAAATCAATATTCAGCCGGTAAGTAATTGCATGGTGGAGACGATGAACTAAAATAACCTTGGCTCAGATTTTGACAAGTCCATGTTTTTCTCTTAGAACTACCTGTATAAAAACGCTCTTGGTCGAAAGATGCGAATGTGATAGCAACCGCTTTCTTCGTTTCCTTCAGCGGAGTTTTATTTATAGAGATACTTTAACACGTTTACCGAAACAATTTTTTATGGGGAAAAGTCTCTGCACAAAAATTCAAAGATGCTTTAAGGTCTCCCCGTGTAAAAGCGCTAGTGCGCGATAATATTGCTGACGACACACTCATTGAAAAAAGCTGAGATATACAGGGTCGAGAAAGTGGAAAGCATTTCAATTACAACGGCTTTATGCTGTTTAAAGATTAAAAACAGGTAAAAGATCATAGATGCATAAAGTCTTCCTTAAACAAAAAATGGTACGATAAAGAATGCCGTTGAAAAGTAGCAAACTAGAAACTTTGAGGCTCTCTAAATCCTATCATACGTGAGCAATATCATGATACCCTGACGCAGTGCAAGGAATTCCTTAATTCTAAAAATAAACCAAAATCCCTTCGAAGTTTGCAAAACGCGCAGCGCGATACAACGCACTTGGCTGTAACCTACCTGACTTTAACACTGATTTGTTAGATACCGCTATGGTAAAAAAAAAACTTTGTAGGTTTATTGGCAAAACAACCTTCATCACTCTCATACCACTTCCAATTACCTAGACTTAACGAGAGGAACAGTGGGAGACGGAAATTAGTAAACTTACGAATAAGTAACCACAAACTACTGATAGAACTTTGTAGATACAATCAGCCCTTCCAATCGATCAAATGGAAGACGAAGTTGGCTTTCTCTTTTTGTTGTCCTACATACTCTTTGATCAGGAATAATTTTTACAATGAAGTTAAGACTCTGATTCCAAATATTACTCAGTTACCTGTAAACGTTTTGAACAATTAACTTCAACAATATACAATTCATGAAATAATTATTTCAGCTTGCTTTGATTTTCGCGACGAATTATTAACCAAGAAGCTTTTTGTCCTGTTACTAAATTTTAGTTCTTATTTTTAAAATATATTATAAATAGCTTTTGCAATACTGTGTGTACTTGTATGGCCATGCAAATAAAGCTTCCTGTTGTTGTCGTTGTTCATTCAATTTTGAATTATCTCATAATTTTGTTCCTTTATTGGACACTTTTTAGAAACTGTATGGTTTTCAAGGTTTTTTGTTCCAAAAGCATGAGCGTTTTGGCGATTTCCGAGCAAGCGGACTCCACCTAATAAATCATCTTAGAACAGTGTTTTAGTAATAACGAACCAGGGCCCAGTTGCCTAAAACCTACACTTAAGTGCCCACTTAAGTAGTTCACTTACGAATCCGTTATGGGTATACTTACGGGTGTTGCATGGAACGCACTTAGCACTCTCGTAAGTTACTGTTTTACGTGGTAACTTACGGGCTCACTTAAAGGCACACGTAACTTTGATATAGTACTTCATTAATGACTCACTCTCTTTTTTTTAAGCTAACCATCGGTGAGTGCAAAGAAAGTTTTAAGTCGTTTCGAACACTTTTAAGCCTCTCAAAAAAATGAAATTTGCATGCAATCGTTATTTTTCTTCATGCAATGTCTACTGAAAATGATAATTCTTCTTCTTTTTTCACGACGTCGGCTTTAAAGTGTACATCAGAGGTTAACAAAGCGCATTAGAACGAATTACGAGAAGAAAAATTACTTTTTTTCACTTCTCAGTAAAAGATCTCGATAACTTTAGTAAAAACAGTAACGATACGGGACCTACATAGGTCCCGTAAATTTACGTGCTATTTTTCCCGTAAAAAAAAAAATTTCTGTTGCATAAACGACACTTAAGTGAACACTTACGAAAATCGTAAGTGCAGCCACTTAAGTGAATTCCCTAAGTGGACCACTTGAGTGATTTAATGCAACTCACTTAAGTTACGAGTGCACGTACGTATACCCGTAGTTGTTACGGGCGTTTTATGCCACCGGGCCCAGAAACATTATTTTATTATATAAACACCAATGAAATACCAGGTGAGCTTTCGCGCGAAAACTTGATATCTTCACATGTGAAAATAACATGTGATCTTCACATGTGAAAATATCACCGTTGCTATGGCTTCATAATAAATCGCTCCTTTCACACCAAAAAACTATTTAAAAATGAAATGGTGTGGTAGTTCATTGGTGTTTATATAATAAATAATAATATTACAAAACATTACATGGCCGCTTGGAGATACGAAATTTCTCTTCGAGTGTTGAAAAATATTGCGCGAACGAGTGAAATATTTTTCAACACTCGAAGAGAAATTTCGTATCTCCAAGCGGCCATGTAATATCCTCTATTTATTTGATTTTTTAGGGGGACGATATCATTCATTACTGTCAATATGATTCAATGGACAGAGTTCGACCGATCACAGTAAGTTAATTCATACTTAACTGCCAGTATTCGCCCGTGATGGGATTACGGTATTTTTACATTAGACTTTGAAGATCATCTTGTACAGGAGGAAAAAATATTCCCAACCTTAGCCAAATAAGCGTGATTCGGTAAAACAGGCCAGAGATGAAAATTACAAAATCATGTAACTTTGATAGCACTTTGGAAAGAAAAGCCTGTCTTAAGTGCCAACCACCTTCG
>CALNXK010000218.1:582500-642500 GCA_942486035.1 Porites lobata | reverse complement strand
AGAACCGGCTGGCCGTATAGATGATTTTGGAAATTTTTTTGAACGGTTTCGCTAATTAAAAGTTCACGCTAGCTTCGATGGTCCTGAATATTGAATGAATTCCATTTGTCTCGAAAAATTGTGAAATACTGCATTTTGTACGAGGTCTGTATGATAAAAACAGCGCCTCATAGTACTCTTTCTCCTCAGATGTGGGTGTAAAAAAAAACAATAAAAGATTGGTTTGCACGCACCCAGATTTCTTGGCAAGAATTTGTAAACTTGTCGAACGCAAAAAATTCGACCTGATTTGTTTTCCAAGAATTTGTTTTCCACGCCTTATCTACTGTGATCAAGAGCCATTATTGCTCTTAAATGTGACCGAAGACTATTTTTTGGGTGTACATATAAGGCCGCTATATCAACTCGATACAAGATTTGTTTCACTCCAAAATCACTTAGCTTTTCCCTCAAAAGTCACATGAATGTGCCCTTAAGTTAACTGATTTGTGGAAAACAAAATTATTGTTTGAATTAAGTTATAAATTTATCAATGGGAGCTTCGCTTTTAGCCGTGGCTAAATCTATATATTAGTAAATCAGTGGCTGATCCAGGGGAGGGGCCCGGGGGGCGCCCCCCCCCCTTTATTTTTCAAAAAAAATTTTTGAGACCGGGCCCCTCCATTATCTCAGGGTCTGGATGACCGCCCCCCACCCCACCCCCCTTATCTGAAGGTCTGGATTCGTCACTGTAAATGATGATTATATTCATTTTTTTCAGTGATTCAATGCTCTAGCTGATAATATGGTCTTGTTAATTAAAAAAAGTGAATAATTTAACTTCCATTTCCTATGTAGACCTTTCTTTAGAAGCAGGCTGACTTACAATTTCCATTTCTTTACTGATGTGCTTTACTGATCATGCTAAAGCCATTCAATATCTTATAGCACAGTTGTATAGCTTTTAATCTGACTTTTTGTTGGCTTTTCTTGTGCTTGTCTTCTTTTCACCTATTTGCCACATGGCTCCAGTATGGATTTTTTTTTGGCAAAATATTCAGAGTGCATGGGTCAAAAACAAAAGACTGCATAGCCAATAGAGATTTTTTTCCCTAAATGTTGAGGCCAGGATAGCTGATGGGGACTGAAGCAAGTCTACAATACGTGCGGGCAATGAAATTAGCCAAAGCAAAGCCTCCACGTCAAAAAATGGGCATAAACAAATAGGCCATATGGCGTACATAGATTCGCGTCAGATAGATACTAATACTGTTGATCACAATGCAATAGTTTGTGTCAATTTCGTCAAAATAGGGTTAACCAAGAACTGCTCCCTTTTGCTTTTTAATTTTCTCCAACAAAGTTGCTGGTGCCTTTGCTGCTGTTGCAAAGGCGGCTGTTAGTGGACAGACTAATATTGACAAGGAACAGATCGTGATTAATTAAAGGCTAAGAAAATGGCAGTTTGAGCGTCAGAATACATCATTGATTGTTACACACTATTTTTTTTCAATCATACTGTAATTATTTTTGGCACATCATTGTTTTTTTAACATCCAAAAATCCTTAGGGGGGGCTACAAGCCTCCCTGCCCCTCCCCCTGCGTTTAGTCTGTAAGTGTGTAAAAAATTTCGAATTAGTCGTTAGTTAATCACTTTAAAAACCCTTTAAAATTCATTTAAAAAATTCGTTTTGTTCAAGAGTTTAAGTCAAGAAAAAAGTGGTGGATTCTGCGTTTAAAAGTGGCTTTAAGGAGACTACTTAAAGTTACCAGAAAGACTTTGCTTTATGCTCATTCTTTCTTTCGCTCTTATTTGTAGGGAGGTGGATCAACACGTCAGGAGATGTGTATGAATTACTTATTCTACTATCCTCGGTATAAAGATTTCTCATTTTGTGACAATACATTTTTTGAACCTACCTGGAAAATGATCGACAAATTATTGTAAGTATATTTGCGTTCTTTTTTTTTTTTTTTAAACAGACTGAGCTAGTCTACCAAGACCCTACCCCGATACCATTGCTTTCGGTTTACCATAAGTTTCCAAAAGCAAGCCCCAGGGCTAATCTTTTTAAAAATTCGGAGGAGTTAATTTATATACAGAGTTAATATAGATACGTTTCAAAATTCACCTGGCATATATTGGAGATAAAATTGTATTAAAGAGGCGCCCAACGACTTCGTTTGACAAGTGAGATGAAGCTTGGGCTACTTCGATCAAATATTGCCTACAAACGCTTTCATGGAATGTAAACAGAATTAAAAGATTTTTACCTTCATGTTCGAACAACAGACAATGCTTCTCTCTCCAAACATGCAAATTTTAAAACAAATTGAATAATACCTTGCCTTTGGCTAACTGTCGAGATTATGAAAAGTAATTGGAAGATACTAAATCAAATACCCATGCCACTTAAAAATTTTTAAACAAAGTTTTAAAAAGAAAAAAGTCAAGGTCTCAGTTAAATACAACTGTTTAGATCAGACCGTCTAGAGTCTCCGATCCAGTAGAGGTAGCAAATACCATGCTTTTCCAAATTTTTAGAGAGAATCATCTACGATCGCTTACTTGATTATTTGGCTAATTTAAATATTCTCCGTGACAACCAGTTCAGCTTCAGGAAAACCACTCTGGGATACTTACCTTGCTTGATCTGCACTAAAAACATTTCGGCTATGAATCATAGTGAACTACCGGTTGTTGTTGGTTTGTTTTTTTTTAGATCTCTCGAAAGCTTCTGATACCATTATAGTTAATCATTTCATCTTATTCGGTAAACTGGAATACTATAGCATACGTGGCTTGGCTGTGAAACAGATAAAGAGCTATTTCTCCAGATTTGTAGAATACAATGATTGTTTCTTTTCGTGCCAACATTATGTGGGGCCGTCCTCAAGGTTCAATAATAGGACCTTTGTTTATTTCTGTTTCACAACAATAGACATTGATATATTACAATGATTCTAGGATTCCCTAAAACAATGGAGCTACGTGTTATGGAGAACCAATGAAATTAGAGGTTTTTAGAAACTGTGCACTATCCCCGAAATACATGTAATCAACGCATCTACAATATTACAATTGATCTTATTTGCTGATGATGCCAACGAATTTTTCTGTCTCATAGGATGAAAGACCACTGATATACTAATATACTGAGCACTGAGCTACTAATTTTGTCAATTTGGTTTAGAGTTGACAGGCTCTCGTTAGGTTTTTTTAAAAAAACTAAATTTTATTATATTTAACTCGTTTCAAAAAAGTATAAATCATAACATTCAACTTTTAATAGATGACCAAAAAATTGATCAAGTAATTAATTAAAAGAAACAGTTTTCTTGGGAGTAATCGTGGATGAAATTTCAGTTGGAAGTCTGAAATCCCACATGTGGCCAACAAAAAAAGTTTCCAAATCTGGAGGAATAATCGTAAATTTACTTTTCTATTTATCTACAAAAACTTTACGCACATTAAATATATTTTTCTCTAGTCTATCCATAGTTTTTTTAATTGAGTTTGGGCCTCCAGTTACAGAACTAGCATTGTTCGTCTTGAAAATGTACAGAAGCGAGTGTTTAGAATTACAGCTAAACCTTTTCGGTGTACATACTCCTCCAACGGTATCTTAATATTCCATGATATATACTTAATACGTACAACAAAGCTTGTTCATGTACTCCTATGCAAACCGTACTCTAGCTTCAAAATTTCATTTTCTTGTAAATTTACTTTACGAAATCAAATCGTATAACGTACACAAGAAACTCATAAATTTCGTTTGGCTTTCTGTCCAACTCGCGCCAGTAAATATTACCATATTCTCACAAAAATGTGGAAAAAATTTTTAATATTCAACTTTTGTAAATTTTCCTTATTATTCTCTTGTTATATATTATTCCTTTTTATAAATAATTGTATTCGTTGCCGTAACTTTTATTATCATCTGTGAAAATTGTAATTGAGGAGGCCTAATTGACGTAAGCGCTATAGTTTCTTTTAGACCTCTTCGCCATTAGTTTCTCCATTTTTGTTTCTTTTTTATTATAGTATTATCTGTTTGGCAAATAAATAGACTACAAATATAAACAAACCATTTGAGACACGTGTGACGTATTTGCAAATATCAGGTCGTTGGGTGCCCCCGATATTTTTGCATTGACTTCAACGCAACTGCAACCTTACCATGCTTAGCTAAGGTTATGATAACTATGACCTACAATATTGTCCGCAAGGCATGGTATTTCTTTAGCTTCATATTCAACCGTTAGGTAAGGTCAGACCCATTTAGCCCTCAGTCCAGAGTTGCGTTTTACCCTAAGAATGTTTCTTAAAAGTAGTTTTTTTAAAAAACAAACATAGAATATACCCGTTAAGGACCATAGTCAGAGATAAATTTCTAGCGAGGTAATAATCTGTTTATCCAACGATGTAAATGTACCGCCTTGCAAATGTAGTTTAATGACTAAAAATATCGTTAGTTTTGGTCATTGTTCCTGTTTATTAAAGTTTGCGAAGTGATAAACTTGTGAATTGCCATGTTTGAAAATTCTGCAAAGATCTATTTTTAAACTTTCGCGTGATTTGATCCGTCAATCAAATCGTACTTTTTAATGGTTTCCTCTCTGATTTTGTTCAGATCACTTCGTGTGTATATACTAAAACAATAATTATTCTTTTCAATCCGGGTGAATAGCGGCTTTAGGAATATTTGCCTCGTCGCTTCGCGCCTCGGTAAATATGTAGCCACTATTCACCTCGATTTCAAAGAATAATTGTTAAATAGAGCTGATCCTCTTGTTTTAGTCCCAAGGTGAATATACCTCCCAGTTCAAAATACTGGACACCTCTTGACCGCTGGCCAATCCATTGGACTGATGAAGTAGCAAACGACCTAAGGAAATATTACAACGAGCTTGATACTTTGATACCCGGATGTTGGGTTAAACGTATATTTTCTAGAGCGGTGAGTATGGTTGAGATAACAAGCTTCCTTTTCAGAGGTCTTAAAATCCAGTTTTGTGACAAAACCGAGAGAACCGAACTCAGAGAGATCAGACATCTGGGTTTTAAGATTAATCAAACTAAACTTCTAGTGGAGGATACAGCAGGGGAGAGCAGCTTAACACCGTGCTCGGAAAAACTGCTTCACAAAAAGTGTTACCGCAGCAGGCAAAATAGTATCTTGTTGCACACTGTGAGTAATAATTAAGACAATTAAGCTCGAGGTGAAATGGTTTTCTCATTTCATTCATTCAGTGTAAGATTGTGTAGTACCAGAAAAAATTCGTACCCCCCACCCCTCCTCCTCTTACCCTCCACGGAAAGAAAAGGAAATTACGACGAGAGAGGGGACCAAAAGGAGGCAATTTTCGAGGGGGTGGGGGTAGTTTCTCGAGGTATTTTTTTTCCGGGGGCTCCAATTGCAAGTAAGATTGCCAAGTTATATCTTCTTTGTTGGGCAAGCTATCATTTACTTTATTGTCAACGGTGTTTTAAAACAATAACTACTATACGGTTTCATCGATGATCTGCTATTTATTTTAAGGACGGCTGAATGCTTTTTTCACGGCTTACGCGATAGATAGTTTTATGGACTCATGAATCAACGTTCGGTTGTCAAGCTCTTGTTGCTGATTAGGCCAGTAATGTGGTCGCGTTCTAAGCTTTCTTGTAGCATGTTTTTAACTGAAAGGAAGTAATTGAATTCCACTCAGTGTTCAGTTAGAATTTAACTGGCTCTTTTGCAGATGGCATCGTTTGTGTCGTGTAAGGTATCGTCTCCATGTTTCGCAGTGACTTGAGAGATTATTAACTAAATTATTAACTAAGAAAAACTGTTCCAAGGCAAAATTGAGATAATTAGACACGTATTAACATGAATAAAAGAATTGTCCTCTCCTTATCGCAGAAAGAATTATCTTTCGCATAATAGTATTAGTGCACCACAATTTTTGACGAAGTATTCTTTCCAAGGGGTACCTAACCAAGTTGAAAAATTACGGAAATTCCAGGGGGTGGGGGGTCTAAGGCAAAAGGCCCCTGTGGTGGGTATGGATACTTTCTGGAACTACACATTAATGTGTGTAAACTCGTGTGTAGATACGTTTTGTTCGTTTTTTCTTGCTATCCAATGGTAACTTTTAATAAGGCGATAGGAGCTTGTCACTGCCTCTACTTTTATCCTAAGTTCTTCGGACATGTGCGCGAACAACAGAGAAGTGTCCATTAAAAAAAAGAAGAGAAAGAAAGGTATTGGTGGCTAACACTATGAAACATCACGAAATAACACTAATTAATGATCCACAATCTCTTTTTTGCGCCTCCTATTGTTATTACCCAGTAGGCATTTCTTTTCGCAAAGATTCAGAAGGTCTGTAGGTAAACAATGCGAAGTTATTAACTTAAAACAAACTGGTATAAAATATTGTGCACAGTACGTACATGTATCATAGTTTATATGATTGTGGTCCTTTTCACGATATTATGCAAGAAAAGGCCCCGCTTAGCCTTGAATCTGAGTGAACAGAAAAAGACTCCTCATTCACATTGGAAGCTGATTGCTACCACTAGCATTCATAAAAATAATCAATACATTCTTGGCTGGTATTTTGAAAAAAAAGGGGCACCAGCAGATGACGGGTTTTTCCAAGTTTTACATCCCCACTGGCTTCCTCGTCTGATGATCTAAGATGTTAAATATTCTTTGAGGCATTTGAATGTTGCTTTAAAGCAGCATCCCAGTAGTAACGGTTTGTTTTTATGGGGACTCCTCGTAAATTACTTTATACTTGCGATGTGAACTAAGATGATAAATATTCCGGCGTATGACCCGTCTTGTTCGAACTGTTAAAATAGCATCTCGATAGTAGAAGTTTGTTCGTACAGGGGGCCAGCGAAAATTCCTTTATGCAGGAGTGACGTTTCCATATGCATATTTCTTAGCTTTACTCATGATACGCCCGATAATGCACTATAGCACAATTAAATGACCTTCGGTTTTTTTTCTTTCGGCTTCTTTTACAGGACGCAACGGGCCCACTTCCAAACCGCAGAGCGCCGAGACCGAAAATCACAGAGCCGCTTCCCCCTAAGAAAATGTGTCCTATTCAATCAGCATCCGAAGGTTCTCTTGCGAGGTTCAATATTCTTGCACTGAATCTCACAGAGCCTCCACCCCACGAGAAGACGTCTCCCAATCAGTTAGAGTCAGGAGCAGACATGAATGCGTCCTTCGCCCTTTTTTTTGGCATTCTGAATGTTGTGATTCAGGCTTTCAACTGATTGAAGTGATACAATCTACAGAAAAATAAAAACTAAATGTATACGTTCAATTTTACAATTTAAACTGGGTAATTTTAATTTACCAGTCAACGTGCTTTGTAAAGCGAAGTTATTTACAATTGCAGTTATTTTACTTGATCTGTGAAATACATAGTAGACTACTACGAGGTGACGTTACACTGATTACACTCAATTTTTTTTTCTTTTCTTTTGTTTGCTTGTAACTATCCGGTACTTGTTGTTAGATACTGATTCGATGTAAGGCCCGGTCCACACGTATCCAGATATTTCTGAATCCGCAAATTTTTCTCAGCGGATTCAATATTTTCCTCATCAAACGCAGCATATTTAAATCAAGTTTGCGCGTCCACAAGTATCCGAAATCACTCTCAGTTTATTTGTATATTGGAATAGTAAACATTAATGTATACTCTACATGCAAAGATAGACATGTATTTTTAACATTGTCAGGGAAAAATAATCTGCAATTAAAAGCCATATAAATGTATTTAATAGCTCACTTATTAATGGGAGATTTACAGTGTCAAAATCAAGACCCCATTTTCGATTTACATGGCAAATCAGTCTCCTTTTTCGATTTACAAGGTTTTTACAGGGTAAAACCAGTCTCCCCCTCAAACATTAACAACAGAGTGGGTGATTGCTTAGCTTGACTTAAGCACCGCCGTAAAAAAATGACTGAGCTGGTTCAACGGGGGCAACAGGCCGGCCTGTTTCTGGAATTTCCACTGATTTCTGTCAATTCCATGGAGTTATTTTAAGCCCATGGTTAAGAGCTGAGGGTTGTTAGTCCTGAAGAGGGAGATTTTTACTAAAAGCATCCCGGCTTTAAGCAATTTATGCTTTGAACGATTGCCTGCAATGTGCTGGACTTTACTTAAGATATCAGGCAACCCGGTTTTCAAAACTCCAGGTAGGTATAAATTTATCAGTTTTTCCAGTGTTATAACATAATCAAAAGAGAAAAACGTTTAATTTTGTTTACAGATTGCAGGGGAATGACATAAGTTCTGTTATCTGCTCGCGCTCTTGGGTGTGTAAATCATTCATTAATTTGCAACTAGTTCACCGTCTCAATGAAGACCGGTAATTTCATGACATAATTTCATAAAATTGGGAAATATTTATAGCTAAAATTTAAAGCAAGGGAAAACAAAGTGAACAAAAACGAAATAAAGAAGAGTTCAATGGGGCATTTGCACGATGGCGTCATTTTACTACTACGACCAGAATTCTTTTCGTTTTTTCCTTTCATATACATGTAAATTTGGTAGCCCCAGTGAGGTTTAAATAACAAAAGCCCTAATTTGTACAAGAAAGCAAAACCCTGAAGGATCCTGGTCATTGTAGTAAAATGATGGCCTATTCTCTGGATTGTTTTAATGTGCTCAGCGGTTTTGCGATGTTACTGTAAAAACAGGATTCAGGGAGGATCCAGGAATTTTGGAAAGGCTCGGGTCTAGATCCTGTGCGCACTGTCACGTGTTTGTTGATCCCTTCTCGCAGCTACGCTTTCGACAACAACTTTAATTTCTTACGAGAAAATAATCAGTCTTTTTAGAGATTTTAAAGACGACCAACGTCTGGTGAAGCATACAGTGAATGCTGCTCTTTGAAAGAGACAAGATCGGCACCTTCAATTCTTCTCTGTCGGGGTCTGTAGAAAACATGTAGGATGCTGTCGATGACATATATTCGTAGTCGTGTTAAGTTTTGTATTTGAGTGATACTCCTGCCCCGGTAGCGACAATATAAGAGCTTTTAAATGAAGTTCGGTAAGAACGGGCAGGAGAGCCCCTTTGGATGCTCCTCTTAGAGAAACAGTTCCACGGTTTTTTTCAAATACTTATCTGTGATTGGGCACAAAAATATCTTTGTGCCCAATCAGAGGCCAGCGTCTATCGCACTGCTTTAATGAGCTTCCTGCACAATGCAGTTTACCAGCAAACTCGACTGTTCGCCGTACCTAGGCCTGTCTGGTTCCTTCAGGATTAGATAGGTTCCTTCGAGAAGAGTTTTCAGTATCTCAGTGAAAATGAGCCCCTAAAGTTTACTCTACCAGTTTCATCCGATCCCCTTGTATCCTTGAGGAGAAAAATTTAACAAATTTTACTAACTTTTAAGTGCGAAAAAATTTCTCCTGTACGTGCCTGACAAGTATGCCGAGCACGCGTAAACAATCACAAAGACGATATCACGTGTACAAGCTTAGAAGTACTCTGGTGTTTACCAATTTACCTTCGATCAGCCCACAGTCTGATTTCTTTAATTGGTTCATTTTTCGTTTCGTTTTGTTTTGCTGACATGCTAAATTACAGAGCAAAATTTCCGTCTGAATCCCATACATTTCTTATGCATGTATGTCTCCACTCTATTCATATCAACCATTGAAATTGCTGCATGCTTGCATAATAAATTTGTGAGTTTATTCGAAAAATTTATCAATTAACATATAGAATTAAGCGAAGCTCCCATTAATAAATTTATAATTTAAATCAAACAATAAACTTGTAATCCACAAATTTAAGGGCACATATGTGACTTGATGGAAAGGCTTAGTCATTTTAGAGTGAAAAAAATCTTACATCGAGTTGATATAGCCCTACCCAAAAAACAGCAATCACCTTCGATCACATTTAAGAGACATAATGGCACTTGATCACAGTAGATTAGGCCTGGAAAATAAATCAGACGGAATTTTTGGCGTTCGACAATTACTTTACAAAATCTGGGTGCGCGTAAACTAACCTTTTATACTTTTTATACGTCACAACTGAGGTAAAACAGTACTATGAGGCGTTGTTTTTATCATACAGACCTCAGAAAAGAATTCAGTATTTCACAATAAACCCAGGTGGATATTTTGCAAACACAAACACTCTCCCAACCACATATATTTGCATAATGGCGAAAAATACAAGTAAAATTAGATAGTGTGTATGTGACTTATGTTGTTAAAAACTGATTTACATGGCCTACGGCTGATATGGAGACCTTTCTGTGAATAAGCCACGACACCAGAAACAACATTGCTCCGTCGTAAAACGCAAATCAACAAATGTGGTTTTGCCGCTTCCTCTATATAAACAAGGGCAATGTACACGAAGCATCCAGTGGGTACCCTTGGGAATATAGTTTCCTATGAGTTTATTTTTCTCCTTTCCCTCCCCGCCGAGGGGATTTTGACCGTGCAACGTGACTACTAAGCCAAGACCGATTCGACAAGGCCAATCGACGAGGGCACCAACTTTTCTCACCCTCGTTATATTTTTCGTCTTCTTAAGGCCAAGGCTCTACATTTGGCTCAACATTCTCAAATTGACATTTTCGGGGGAACGAGAGTCTTAGGTCTACTCCAAAGCAAAGCAAAGATTTGGAACAATTGAAGACAAAACAAGGGTGGTTTTCGGAGCTATTTTCTTGGGCACTTTTGTTTTGCTTACCGTATTTATTCGATGAAGCGCCCAGCCTCGAATTAGCGCCCACCTCGAATAAGCGCCCATCCTAAAGGTAGAAAAAGTTAATAAGCGCCCAGCCTCGAATAGGCGCCCACCCCTTCTCCTTCCACTAAAACTCTAACAAGCGCCCACAAAGAAAACGCACCCCCCAAAAATGAATAAGTGCTAATAAGAGACTTCCCCGAAGACGAAGTTTTCTTCAGAGTATTGATCATTTTACAGAAACCTTGCTTTGTTACATCTTCGGGTTTTGCTATTACCATTTATTGTTTTGTTGCAAAATAAACATACTATACTTGCTGAAAAGCGCCCAGCCTTGAATAAGCGCCCACCTCGAATAAGCGCCCACTCTCAAGGTCCAAAAATTTAATAAGCGCCCAGGGCGGTTAATCGAATATATACGGTAGTTCGGCATCAAAACTTGCTGAGCAAGACGCCCATAATGGAGATATGTCCAGAAATGCACGCAATAACGAAAATGGCAAATTTGGCGAAAATTCAAAGAGTTGGGGAGAGAAGCGCATTATAGGATGTTAAACGTGATTGATTTAATCAGTACCCTTTAAACCCTAAGGTCAAAATTTGAATTCTCATTTGTTACCCCTACAGAAGTCGTGGGGAGAATTTGAAAAAATATCTCGCATATTCATCTCGCGTGATCATGTCCGTAATTCTCGTGACCACTCTGTTTTACAAAGCATTGATATTACAAGGAGAAATTTGATGCTGATCACTCTCAGGGCTTATAGAGTCGATGCAATTCCAAAAGACTGCAGTTCAAGCTAGATGCTTACTTAAGCAAGGATGTTACCGGATTTGTCGCGGAATTCCCGCGATTCCCTACCGTTTTGGAGCGCCGCTAAGTCATAAATTAGTTAAAGTGCCATTGGCAAAATACAGTATTTACAAATAATAAATTTACAATCGGCGAGGTGAAACTGAATTACCTTATTGGTTCTTAATTTCGCGGGTACTTAATTTCGTACATTTGGCGAGATAATATTTCGTGGGGTTTTTGTTTTCGCCATTTAAAATCAGTCAACAATTTCTGTTTTTGTAGATATACCTGGATTTTTGGTTTGACGAAGTAGTTATATTGATTTAGCCATATTGTTTACGAATGATAGACGAAAGGTCAAATGTAAACGAGATGAATCTATTACAAAAGAGTCAATATTCGTGGAATATATTCTTCCTCAAAAAAAGCATTTGAGTCTTGCTGGAGCTCGTTCTCAGAAGAACACAGAACTGTACTAAAATCGACCGGTAGAAACATAAAATCTAATAAATAATGAATTTACACTCAAGAAGGGGGAGGACAGCCCTAATTGATATAATGAAATGAAATAGTCGGTGGATGTGCTTGTATGTATTAAACGTGATGCTAAAAAATGTTTACGTTCTCTTAATAGTTTAAAAATGTCGACAAAATTCCATGTTTTAAATTCTTTAGTGTCATTGACAGGTATCCCCGTAATAAGAACGTTCGATAAACGTGGCGGTACACCGTCATTACAAACAACAACAACAAAAGTAAGAAATATATACATGTGAATCAAATCAAATCAAATCACTGGTTTATTGTCCCTTTTGCAGTCGGAAGACGGAATTGTAGCATACCTTACAAGCTGTGATATATATACTATTGACAAGATTAATATTTATCACTAACAAAATTTGGAGACGTTCAGTCCTTGTGGCCATGGGCCTGCTAGGACTCCCTGATCTTAGACAGACACTGGTAGATATAGGTACCACTCTGTTTTGTATTAGTGGGTATAAAGGGTTACCTGGCCGAACCTTACCTATAAATTTAATACACGAGACTGCCCGACGGTCAGAAAGGGTGGATAATGCAGCTTTGTCAAGTGCTGTTTCATGCGAAATACCAGGCCAAATGATGGAAAGGGCCCTTTTTTGCGCGTTCTCAAGATAGCAAAATATATCAACAAGTGATTAGCTTAGAGTCACCGCTTCGTCCCCCGGAGCTTCTTTGGTAGCCTCTTGGACGTCTCCCCTTACCGACTCTTGAACATCATCCACCGACTCTTGGATTTCCTCTTCTGCTAATTCTTGGATACCCTCCTCGTCCGATTTATCAGCAGAGACCTCGTTCGAGCTTGAATCTTCAGTGCTTTTTTCGTTTAAAGTGGCTACTAGTACCTGCAAGGTACGGGTAATGTTTTTTTTTTTTTTAAAAAAACGCCTTTTTCATGTAGCCATAGCAGAGGGTCGAGATGAAGACGCCTGACCAATTAACTCTGCATTGATACTTGCGATGCTTGTAAAACTGTTGTTAGTTTTGATTGCGTCAAACATCTCTCCAGCTACCTCTCTTAACCTGAGTTTTTTGAGAAGCAAGTATGTCCTCTGTTGTAAACGTTTCTCCTCCAATCTCTGTTCTTGGTGTTCTAACAATAGATGGGTGGGACCAGAGACAGAAAGAATTCCGCAACCTGTACCAGACCCAAACAATCGGGGACATTTCAGGACTCCGGATGATTATCTCCCAAGAAAATGTTTGAAGGACTTGTATGAGGAACATCCCGTCAGTATCATAAACGATGGAAATACTATCAAGAGCTTCTGTTTTCAAAAAACAATGTTGATGAGAAGCATGTTATTACATACATTAATCATCTTAAAGTTATTGATATCAGAAAAGACATTAGATCAAGAGAAGCTGAAGAAAGAAAGAGGCAAGAGGAGGAAGGGAAATACAAGGACTTCAAATGGGACACTCTTATTTAGAGTGGCAAGATCGAAAAGTTAAAGATAAAAGAACTTGACTTCTACATGAACGAACACGGACTGACCACAATTGGTCGGAAGCTTGACAAAGTAAAAGCTATTCAATGTCATTATTACCGACAAATCAAAGAGTCTCTGGAGTCTGTGAACACAGACGAATCGTGTGGTACCAAAGATGAAAGTGACGGGACCGGATATCAGGGGATTAAGAATATGAGGAAGAATTCTACAGTGAGAAGGAAGAGAGCGACAATGACTTTGTTTTCAACGATCTGTATGAGACAATTCAGTTCATATCAGATGACTAAATATGTGAAGTTGTTGTTCAAGGTTCATGAGACGTTAAGTATTAATATAGATGTCACTTGCTTGCATATAGTAACACTCAGTCTGGCTTTTTGTGGTAGCTGGGATAGAAGAGAGGGGATCAAAACCACACTGTATGCTTTAAGGGGGGATCACGTAAGTGCTCCGTTGTCGCAACAAAAATCCCCCGCCCACCCCTCCCCCACCCCAGGCGATAAAAAATGATCGGTCCCTTGGCAATATATAACTGTTGATAAGTGCTACTTTCAGGCCGTACAGCACACAAGTTATTTACCTCCATTCTACATTTACATCTACCGTGTACAGTCTAACTCTCACAATTGAGGATTATTAGCTGGGTTGGACGGCAAAAACAAAAATTAAATAAAAAATAAGCTTAATACGCTTAATAAATGATTTAGGCAGCTTACATGGGCTTTGAAAGTATCTAAAGAGCAGTGTTCGCTAACGACAGAAGCAGGCAAATTGTTCCACTGAATAATTGTCCTTCAGAAAAAGGATAGATACTCAGAGGACACTAGTTTGGAGCGGGATGAAGAGTTTTCCGAGTGCGAGTGACGTGTCCTGCGCAGGACAGGGCGCAGAAGCCCGAGAAAGTTAACAGAGATGAGCCCCCGAGTGAACTTAAAGAGGGCCGTGAACCGACTGTCAATCCGGCGTTGCTCTAGGGTACGCCATCCCAGGTCTTCAACACCTTACATATGTATTTCAGTACCAAACCAGCAACAACAAAGATTGCAGGCCCTACCCTAGTGTGTTACAATCATTTCCGTGCGCCTCATGGTTTTACTAATATCGCGAGCTCATAACAATATCAGCAATAGTTTATTCCATTTTCTTTTAAGAAGAATAACTGAAGAACCAAAGTCACCGGCAAAACCCACTACTACGCAGAAGTGGATGAAAAACAAACAGGCCGGAGATGGTGCAGTGGTTCTTTGTAACTGGATGTTGCACATTCAGAAAGGAGGGGACAGATTCAAGAAAGTGACAAAAATAACAGGTGTAATTAGGTCCATATGGGGTCTTCCAGCGATGGATTTTACGACACGGAATATATGTACTGAGTATGAAAATACGAAAAATATGAAACAGCTGTCAAAAAACTCTACTTATCAAATATAGGTGTCCAAAGTAGTTAGGAAAATGGGTATCCTGGGCACTACTTCGAATTACCAGAATTGCATTAAATCAACTAATAATAAAATCCCAGAATATGCAAGAGAGTATAAAAAAGAATATTTTTTCATAAGAGGATTAAATAAGGAATTTGTGTATTTTATAAATAAACTGGATAAATTGAATGATGGATTATTTGAGAGTCCTATAGCTAATAGAATTAAGTATAATATGAAAAGATTTCTCAGGGGACAAGAAAAAGGTAAACTTAAGGATATTAGTAATCTTGTGTTACCTAAATATGATGTTGATAATTTAATTTTTATTAATAACCAGTTTCGAATGTATAAAATACGTTGGGATTATTTTAATCCTAGTGATGATAGTGATGATAGTGATGATAGTGATGATGAAGATGATGGTAGTGATGATGATGATGTTGATGTTGGTATTGATGATAGTGATGATGAAGATAATGAATATGATGGTAAAAATGTTTATCCTGGTTTTAAAGAAATTTATGATATTTTTAAATTATTTTTTAGTAAAATAAAATACGAAGGTTGTGATAGTGATAGTGATAGTGATAGTGATAGTGATAGTGATAGTGATAGTGATATTGAAGATTTTGATATAATATTACCAGATAGTGATGATGAGGACTATATTGAATAATTTCTAAACTTATAAAATTTTTTGTTACAAGTTTTAAAAATGATTTAAAAGAAAAAAACATTAAGTAAAACAATGGAAGATATTAAGAAAGTTTATTCAATACATTTTCCTGAAAAACAAGTTTATGTTGATAGCACTGTTTATACATTTGATGAAAAAATAAAACTAATGAAAAACGATAAAGATCATTCATTATATTCCATGTTACAAAAATATCCAAATCCAGAAATTCGAGAAGAAGGTTCTAGTAAAAAAGAAGTAGCTAACAGATATATTAAAGATTCTTATAAAATACTGAATGTTAATCTTTTTCCGCCACCCAAATTTAGTTTATTCCAAACATTATATAAATGGATACTTTATTAAAAGAATTTGAAGATATGGGATGTAAAGTTGAGGTTGGTTGTAAAGAGAAAAGAAGGAAAAAAATAATTTTTGAATCAATAAAAAAATTAAAGGAAAGTGGTGATGATGATAAGATTATTTATACAAAAAAGTTGTGTAGGTATTATTGTACTCTTAATAGTATGGGATATATTTTAAATCCACTACAAATTCCTTTTGAAGAAGATAAATATGGAATACATTATCTTTGTAGTTATTTAGAAAATTTTGTTAATACTGCAAAGATAAGTATTGCTGGTGTTATTGAAGCTCTTGGAAATGATGAGCCATTAGATCCTTTTTGTAAATATCTTATGTTTACTCATATGTATACCCCAGAGCAAGTAAAAGAAATTGGTCATGAGGAAATATATAGAAGGGAACAAAAGTTTGAAGAAGAATTAGTATAATCAACTAATAAAAATGGAACCAAGATCAAGAGAAACTACTCCTACAAAAGAGGATTTAGATTTTATAGTTGATGATGGTTATAGACATGATGAGGATCCAGATTATGTTCCAAACGAAAAATATGTTGTTACAGGACCAGAGTTTAAGAGATTAACCAGAAATGCTAAAAAGCTTGGTGCTGAATCACTTGATTATTCAACCCGAAAAAATAACAAATATATGGCCACACTTCCAGGTGGAAAGAAAGTTCACTTTGGATCACCAAAATATCCAGACTACACTATTCACAAAGATAAAGAGCGAAGAGATAAATATCGGGCTCGAGCTACTAAGATAAAAAATAAACAGGGAGAATTAACTTATACTAATCCAGAATCATCAAACTATTGGAGTGTGCATCTTCTCTGGCCTAAAAAATAAAATTGATTTATGATTTAAAGATTAAATAAATATTAATAAAATGCAACTGTCCAGCTATGAAAATATTACCCAAGAGAAAATTATCTTTAATGAAGCCAAAGAGTACAAAGTCAAAGATAGCAAGATTAAATACAAACGAATTCCAATTGAAGTCAAATATCCAAATGGAAAGAAAGGAGCTTTGGTATTAGAATCTCCAGTTCTTTTCAGTTTTGGTGTTAATGAAAAGAAAAATCAAGAAACAGGTAAGTTAGTAGGTTATAGTATTCCAGTATGTCTTTGGGCTAAAGATAGTGAGCCAAATAATAAAGAAAAAGCATTTTTTGATGTTATTAATAATGTAACAACTCTATCTCAGCAACATTTAGAGAATGAATATAGACCAGATCTAGCATCAACTCTGTCTTCACCATTTTACTATAAACAAATAGAATACACAGACAAGAAAGGAAAAAAGAGAACAAAAGTTGATGAATCATCAGCGCCAGTTCTTTACGCAAAACTTATTTACTCAGAAAAATCAAGGAAAATTTTATCTTTGTTTAAGGGAAAAGGGGGAAGGGATTTAAATCCTTTTAAATCTATTAATCAGTACTGTAATGTTAAATTAGCATTGATAATTGAAGGAATTTTTATAAGTAAGACTGTAACATCACTACAAATAAAAGTACACGAGTGCTATGTTAAACAATTAGAACCTAGAAAGAGTTTACTTACAATTGACGAAAAAAGTAGTGACAGTGACAGTGATAGTGATAGTGATAGTAAAGGTGAAGAGATAACTGATCAAGTAGTTGAAGACTTAATTTTATCTGATGAAGAAACTAAGTAGATAACTATTTTTAATACAAATTTTGTATTAAAAATCAACCAAATCCTTTGAGCTAACCCATGAGTTAAATTTATCAGGATATCTACTCCATTTCACTAATATCATTTTTTTCTTATTATCCCTCCTGATTATTTTTTCTATTCTAAATGTTTGTTGTTTTGCTTTCCGTAGTTCTTGCTCGTAGAAAGAACCCTTAATTTCCTCTCCCATCAAATCAACAATGCTATATGTAATAGGTTTTGTTGGTAAAACTTTATTAATAACAAATATTTCCTCTGTCCAGTTTGGTGTGTAACCTTTATCAAATACCTTTCTTTTATACTTAGAAATTCTAACACGATCACCAACCACAAATTTTGATTTACCAGGTTTCAAATAAATAGAATCGCCATACAAATTAGACCAAACTTTACTTTTATTTTTCTTTTTACTTGCTTCAACAGGAGTCATTTTTATACTAGAATGTCTCGAATTATTGTAATCATTAACTAGTTTATCTAACTTATTCCAGTAAACAGTGTTGTTATTAACTGTAAACATTTTCCACATTCTGTTTTTCATTGTTTTATTCCATCTCTCAACAACACTAGATTTTTCTTCGTTTTCAGTGTGGTATAGTTTGATGCCGACTCTTTTAAGAAAGTCTTTGAAATGTTTACTAATAAACTCAGAACCTTTATCAGTCCATAACATTTGTGGTTTACGTTTACTTTTGAATATATCATCAAATGCTTTACTGACAGTTTCAGTTTTCTTATCTTTTAATCCCCTAATCCATCCATACTTGCTAAACACATCAATAACCATGAGCAGATATTTAATCCCTTTGTTCCACCTACTAAACTTTTGCATTTCAACTAAATCAGCAGCACAGATTTCATCAATCCCATTTGAGATTACTGATCTCTTTTGAAAGTTTCGTGTGATTGGTTTGTGAAGTTCGTCGGCTAATTGTTGAGACCAATCACTACTCAACGCCGCTTTACGTTTTTTGTTCCGAATTCCAAGTTTTTGTTTAGTATTAATTATTGTTCTAGCCAACCAATGCCCCCATTGTCTTTCTTTCCAAGAAATTGCATCCAATGATTTTACCATCTCTCTATCAGCTTTATTTTTACACTTTCGGTCATCACCACAAACACTATAATCAACATCATGCTGCATAGCCACAGCATCAGTTGGTCCAGTTGGTTGATCGTAAATTTCTAATATTTCACCAGTTTCCGGATCATATCTTACTTGGTTTTCAAGATCATTATAAGGACCGGTATATTTATGTCCTGGCAAGGTCCATCCTCCTTTTGGTTTTGGCAATTTACCAATCTGTTTATGGATATCTACAGCACCACCTCTATAGTGACGAATGTTGTCAGTCACACCTTTTAAACCTTGGCTACCAAGTTTCATAAAAGCTGCTGGCCAACTTGCAGTTGGATTTACAAACATTGCTGCTCCTTCTGCTATTTTATCTGTTAATGTAGGTTTTCTTCTGGCAAGAGCACCACCATATTTCTTTTTAACTTCCGCTACAGATTTGTATATTTTGTTGGTTCCTAATCCACCACTAAAAAAATCTCTTACATGAGCATAACCGATTTGTTTTCCATTTTTCTTGACAACCATTATGGGTTCACCTTCTTTTAAATAAAATTTTTTACCATCATAACGAAACACAGTTGTTTTACCCGTCCAGAAATTGGAAGTAAATATACCATCTTCTGAATTAACAGCACCTTTGGCAATATCACCAGACCAATAATCCTTAAATACTTGCTTTGTTTGAGGAAACAAGGTTTCTGAAATTGTTTGACCCACATTTATTCCTGTTTTGATTGGGCCAACAGCATCACCAATACCTTTGCCCGCCATCCCTGACGGGCTTATTAGTTTTTTTACTTCTTTTTTGTTTTTCTCTTTTTACCACTTCCAGTTTGAGAAGCTGTTCCAGTTTTCACATATCTAACTTTTTTATTTCCACAAACTGCACATCTACAAAAGAATTGAGTTCTACCTCTTTTATCAGTTTGGTAACCACTTGGCTCTGTGCAAGGAGTTACTTTTTTATCTACAATGCAATATGATTCTTTCATTTAATATAATGTTTAGATAAAATATGTCTACTAGATCTATTTTTGTTAAAAGTGAACTTGACAATATATATAATAATTTAAAAATGAGTTATGAAAATACTACATTTTATAGAATGGAAAATGATACTCCATTTTTAAAAATATTTGAGTTGATTATGGAATTAAAAGAGAAAACAATTATACTTAATAATATTATAAAAGGTAATTATCTGTTTATATAGTAAATGGAGGCTAAATTCTTTTCTGAGATAGAGAAAAAAATGGATGTTAAAACAATCAAGGATTTTGAAAAGGAAGTGCGAACAAAAATATATAATGAGTTGGAGTCTCTTAGAAAGAAAAACGAAGATCTTTCTAGAGTGTTAATGGCTGGTGAATGTGAGATGTGGAAAAAAATAAGAAATGAGGAGTATTCTTGGTTGCAAATAAATAATGATAAAAAGAAGAAACTTTATCGTCTTATTGACATTTACTCAAAATTTGTTGATATAGTTGAAAGTGTTAAAGATCTAAATACAAAAGTTGAGAGAATTAAATTACTAAAAAATGCGCCGGATGAAGATTAAAAAAATAATATTTATTAAATATTATTTTTATCCTCCAAAGTATGCTTTTATAAAATCACTGTTGTCATTATCAAAATGTGGGTTATGTATTACATCTAGAATACTATTACCACGTTGACGCTCAAATAAATAGTATAAACACCAATAACCACAGAGAACAGTATTGCGATTTTGTATTTCATCCATTGAGTACACTATACGTTTTCCAGAAGTATTAAAATACTCTAATGCTTCATTTGGCATTATCAGTCCAAATGGATCAAAGTACTCAACTACATTATCTAAATTTCTATAACAGACCCAATGTGTTCCAGGGCCTGTCATGTCATCTAGATTTATTATTCCACATTCTTTTCTAATCTTTTTTGGTAGTCCATTACGACTGTATATTCCTCTGAAATGTTTAATACCAAGTCTTTTTATCCAATCCATAAGGTCAAAGTTGGATAGAGGTTTAATTACAAAATGGTTCCTAGAATGGGGATTGAGTTGAATGGGCTGTTTTTTCCTAGAAGAAGACCTTTTCCTTTGGACTTGGACGGCCTGCCGGCTTTTTTTTTTTTTAACTCCCATTCCTATTGGGTTTTCCCATGTACCAATAAAGGGTGGTGAGCGATAAGGATAACCTTCACCATGTGTGGATGGAGGAGGAGGATGTGGAACGTAAACATTTGCTGTATTAGATGATCCACGTCTATCAACTTGTAGTCCCCCACCAAACATCTTAGATACCAGACTAATTGCCATTGGAATTCCAATAGAAGCAAGAGTACCAAGAAATCCTCCTTCTATCTGTTTACGAGTTGGTTTAATAACCAGTCGTTCACCAGATTGATAAGCTTTATTTAACAAATTTATTTGTGATTTAGTTAATTCTCCTCTAATAGCGGGTATCAATGGTATAAACTTTTTTGGATTTGTAATTCCTTTTCCAAATATTTTATTTATTCCAAGTTCTCCAAGTGCAGTAGCAGCACCAGTTGCTAATGCAGGAACAGCTTTTGAAATTCCTTTTATTGCGTAAGGTAGTACTCGCGCTCCAAGAGATGCGAGTGATGAAAATAAGTTTCCACCATGTTTTACAGAACGTCTAATTTGTTTCTTACTTATCTTTATATCTGATCCTGTGCCATTTGCAATAGATTTTTTTATTTTAGAAATTTGTCTTTTTGTTAACATTAACTCATCAGAACCTCGAAGATGAGAATGTTTTAACCGAAGAGTTAGTGGTGATTTATTTAATATTGCAGAAGCCAATTTTGACTTTTGACCATCTGTAAGTTTTACACCGTATTCAATATAAGTTGTCATTTATTTATAGAATTATATTAAATCTAAGCCCTAAGCAATAGTTTTCCATCTTGTTGTGATATTTCTGCTATTCTTTCATGTAAGACTAATGCGTAAATAATATAATCAGCGTTTGGATTAGCTGTTAATTCGTAATGAAATGCTAGTTTTGTTACACCATCTTTGATATCCATTTTTTGTTTTGTCAGGTCAAAATGAACAAAAGGAAATAAAGTTTTGAAATTAGATATATTAAGTAATGTTCCACCTTGATAATCATTATTTGCATAGACGTATGACATTACATTTCTAAAAACTCTTGCCATATCAGTAGATGATTTTAAGTGAATATCTGGATATTCGTTTCCATTTGCAACTTCTAAATAACATCTTGATATATTAGCATTATTTGGTAAATCAAAGGTATCGTATAAAAATGGATTGGCTGTTTGTGAATCAATTCTTGCTGTATCAATTCCAAAAACAAATACATGCCTTGGCTTTGAAATAGCATTTGTAATTCTAAAATGTCCTGTCTGTTGCTGTGAATTATTTGACCTTTCAACTACTTCATTTAAATATACCCATTTGTAAGGTTTAAGATAATTTTCCATATACAGCTTTTGTCCTTCTGAATTAAACGTAAGTTTTGGAATAAAAAGTTGTAGTCTTGTTATAATAACTCTACAATCATCAGCAGCTTTAAAAATTAAATTTACATCTTTTTCAATCTCGATATTTAGTTCGATTTTTGTATTAGGAAGTAATTTGTCTTCCAATGCTTCAAAGAAAGAATATCTATTAAGAGGAATTTCACAGTTTACTGTGGCTGATGCACCTAATAGTAATTTCCTTTGATGAAAACCTTTATGATAAGTTCCTTGAGCAGGCCTTTCCTCTGCAGCTCTTGAAGTATCAAGAAAATAAAATTCGTTTGTAGCAACACTCTGTGCATATGAAGGATTATACTCAAGTAAATTTTTAATATTTACAACATGATTTGCGTAGTTACAACTATAAACTTCTCGGCCATTTGCTAGGATACTTAATTTTTCTATAAATGAGTTACTACCATTTACAATTCCGTTATGGTCAGCAACTGCAATATTTCCTCCATCTGCCAGCTTATTTACTTCAAAATCCATTGATAATCGTGCGTTATACCAATCAAAAGGAGTAGTTTCTCCTGTATTATCAGCAACAAATCTAAGACCTGTTTTAGTTTGGTGAGCGTTATTTGCTGGAGCAGCATCTAAAGTCTGTTCCAGGTCAAATACAACATCTTCATATCTATCTAAATATTTTCGATTTCTAAATGACTTCATTTTATTTTAATAATTATATAATTTTTCTCTTACGTGTTGAACCACCACTAATAAGGTTATTCAACATTTGATCTATCTCTTGTTGAGTTATTGTTTCGACATTTTTATTAAAAGTAACTACTTTTTTAGAAGGGGGTTTTCGGGAGGGAGTGCCTTTTGATAACATTTGCACTATCTTATCACCAGCCTTTTTACCAACATGTTCACCAGTTTTTGTTGCAGCTGCTGTCGCTGCTTTTTTAGCAGCTTTTTTAGCAGCTGATTTGACTGTTTTTCCAAATAATTTTGTACCAACTGATTTAAACACATCCATCATTCCTTCACCATAAATATGTTGTCTTGTATATCTCCCCAATTCTGGGTCAAGTTTCATTTTAAACTCTGATTTTCGCATCATTTTATTTTAATAGTTATATAACTACGAAGTATTACATTGAGTGAAGTATTAAAGTCATAAACCAATCAATACCATTAAAATTTACTGGTCTTCCAAGTGAGTCTGTCACATAGACTCTCATTTCATCAATGTGAAATGTAGAGACAGGACAATACAATGGTCTTTTAGGTTCAAATGAAAATGGAAAAGACCTTGTAAGATTATCAGTTGGTATCACAGCAATAGTATTTGTATTTATTCCATTTACAATGCTATCAGTTATTGCGGTTGTGTTGATATTTAATACATCTATTGAATTTGTTATATTTGGTAGTTTTGATCCATACTCTGTTTTTGTAATAAGTTTCTTTGCAAATCCAATCAGGTCTCCAAATTCTGTTCCTCTTAGATCAAGTTGATAATCACCATCAAGTGATATGAGAACTCGATAGGTAGATAGTATAAAAGTTAGATTGATTGAATAAGTTTTCTTTCCACCCGAATCTGTTGAGTGATGAGACTTTTGAGACATATATTGATGAATGTAATCATTAATATCTGAGTAGGAATACATTCCATCTGTAAAAGTAATTGTTTGCCAAGTCCTTCCATCATGAGTGTATTTGATTTTATTGTTTCCATAATCACTTCTAATATTATACCAAGAGTAAGTCATGGACAACCGATCAAGAGCAAGTTGATATTTCTTTTCAGGGTCAAGTTTAAGAGATGGATTAAACTTAATAGTAAAATCACCAGGTCTGCTTGTTCCTCTTTTTTCTCTGTTTATTGAGGAAATGTGAATAGCTCGTTCTTCCATTTTTATCTAATTGTTATTTAAGTTTTTATTAAATCATTTAGTTGTTTTTTTGAGATTACTTTCATTTGGTTGAGAAGATGTGCTATTTGAGAAAACTCAGGTATTACACCATTATTCCCAGCAAGAATTGAACCACCAAGTAATTCAAGTCTGTCAAGAAGTTGATGTGGGTTGTTAAAGTAAATCATTCCTTCTCCTATTTTATACTCAAGTGAATCTAAATAAAGTTTAAGAATGTTTTTATATTTATGAAGAGTATCTTTTTGCATTTTAACATTATCTATTTCTGCTTCATCTATTACTGTTTTATGTTTTTTTCTATTCAATCCAGCTAATTCTCCTGTAAAAGTTTTTACATCATTGTTTACTTCGTTAAGTATTTCTTCAAGTCTATCAATATCAGTACCAAAAAAATTATTTGGCCTTGGATATCCCATAATTTCTAATAATTCTAAATCAACTTTATCAAAATTTTTTTCAATGTTATAACGTGTAGGTGATCTTGGTCTAGATGTTGTTGGTTCTTCATAATCACCTTCCAAAGCTGGTAATTCTCTCATTTCAGCCAATCTTAAATTAGTTTCATTAATTTTTTCCAATCCTGATGTTAATGCAAGTTGATTTTTCTTAAGTTGTGCTATAGTTGCGTTTTGCTGCTCATCAATACTTTTTTTAATACTATCTTGAGATTTAATAAGTGGTTTAAATGGTTCTTTAAAACCTTCCCGCATATCTTGTTTTTGCCATTTTGTTATTTTTATTACATCTCTCACCTGTTGAGTTAAAGTGTCAGCTTCAATTTTATTTCTTGCAAGTTTTTTGTATTCTTCAATATTCATTTTATATAATAAATAGATAAATGGAAATACCAAACTATGATAGTGCTGATGACCCAGATAAAAAATATAGACAGTTATTTCCTTAGATGCCATCAGATACATTTCGAATGTTAATCTGTGGAAACAGTGGAAGTGGTAAGACTAATCTATTATATCATATGTTAATTAAACCGCTGTTGTACTATGATGAAATTTATCTTTATGCGCGTAATTTAGAGCAGGATAAGTATCAAAAATTAATTCAAAAAATGAGGGAGTTGAGTAGTAAATTGGGATATGAAATACTTCATGTGAGTAATGATGAAATAACACCTGTTTCAGAAATGGATTACGAAGACAATCAAAAACTTGAGATATTTGATGATTACGTCTGTGATAAAAACCAGAGACAACTTATTGATTATTTCATCCAAGGACGGCATAAGAATTGCTCTGTAATCTACCTCAGTCAGTCGTTTTACAAAACTCCAAAGGATATTCGATTGAATTGTTCTCACTACTGTCTGTACGAATTTCCATCATCGAGGGAAGCAAACAGAATATCATCCGAATTAGGAGTTGACAAAGAGACATATAAAACAGCAACAAACAAACCCTTTACATTTCTATACGTTGATAAACCTAGAAAACGTATTGCTAAAAACTTTACTAGTAATCTATAAGGGGAACCTACGGTTCCCTAACACCCCTCCCTTAAAAGAAATATAATCATTAGATAAAATGGGAATATTTAACGAACAATCTTTTTATCATCCTTTTGCTAAAGGAATACAGGGTGCGCCAGGAGTTGGATTTAGTCTAACCGCAAATGGAAATTATGATATAAATAAAAAAAGACTCACAAATGTTGGTGCACCCAGTGCTAATACTGATGCTGCTACAAAGAAGTATGTTGATGATAATTCTGGTGGATCACCCTCAACAACACGATTAACAGTTGATTCAAACATTGATATGAAGGACCGCTTCCGTATTTTAAACCTTAAACATCCAGTTGACTCAGATGAGCCAGCCACAAAACAATACTCAGACAGCAGATTTCTTGACAGAAATGGTTCCCGAACAATGATTGGTAATCTAAGCATGAATAATAATAAAATAATTAAAGTTGGCACACCAACAGCTAATGATGATGTAGCAACCAAAAAGTATGTAGATGATAAATCAAGCGGATCACTCACGTCAACAAGGCTAACAGTTGATTCAAATATTGATATGAAAAATACATACCGAATTACAAATCTTAAAACACCACAAGACCTTAAAGATCCAGCCACAAAAGGTTATGTAGACAACACATTTCTTGACAGAGATGGATCTTACCCAATGAAAGGTAATCTGAATATGGATAATAATCGAATATTAAATCTACCAGCTCCAACAGGTGGAAATCAACCAACACCATTAGCTTTTACAGATTTAAAGTATGTTGCCCGTGATGGTTCATCTACAATGACTAATAATCTAAACATGGATAATAAAAAAATAATTAACCTTAGACCACCAACATCAGACACAGATGCAACAACCAAAAAGTATGTGGATGACTCAATACCTGATACTAGTTCTTTTATAAAAAAAGATGGAAGTGTATCAATGACTAATAACCTAAATCTTGGAAACAAAAAAATAGTTGGTCTCGCAACTCCAACATCAAACACAGACGCCGCAACCAAAAAGTATGTGGATGATAACACAGGTGCTCCAGATTTAAGTGATTATTTGGAAAAAGATGGTACCGTCGCTATGACTGGAAACCTTAATGTTGGTAATAATAAAATAATAAATCTTAGTAAGCCAACCCAAGATAATGATGCGGTAAATAAAGATTACGCCGACAAACTAGTTCATCACACGGCAGTTCAACCAAGTCATTACAACGACCAGTTTGCTTATCTTATGTCAAGTGCGGCTCAATGGACTGATGAAATAGATACCAGAACTAGTTTTGTTATAAAAAGAATAGGAGATTTAGCACCAAACAAAGGAAACTTTCATAATTATAACCACAAAGTTATTTTTATGGGAATAAACAAAAGTTCTCAAGGTGGGTATAAGTATAAAATGGGAATCAACTTTTACAGGTTAACTGCAAATACTGATTACACCTTGTGTTTGGAAATACTTAACACTGATTATCAATTATGGCATAAGTCTCAAATAAGTGTAGACAAAGGAACTTCAACAGGATTATCAATTGGAAATGTTAGTGTAAGGAAACTATCCCATAGGTACAGCGATCCAAAGGGACAAACACAATTTATGTATTATCACAGAATAATAGTTAATTTCCGGAAGTTGTCAACTGGTAATAAGTTCTTTCTTCACATTTTGGTTAATATACCACAAGATGGAATTGACCTAGCTATTTATCCGAGACAGTTTCAAGGAGTTTACATAATTACTTATGGAATTGTGGGTACATTTAGCAATATCGATCCAGATAAAGTTTATGACTATCACACCGCATTTGACATCCACCCAACAGAAGTGGTGTACAATGTTGATATAAATGCAAATAATAAAAAAATATTGAACGTCAATCTTGATAGAAACATTAACAATAGTGTTGCAACAGTTGGAATGGTAAAAGAAATTCATCCTTTTACTACACATAATTTGTACAGAAAATATTTTGAAGAAGTTTATGATTTTACTAATGCCTCTAATTACAAATTAAGTAGTACCGCATCTGGTATTGTTTTTAATTATTTATCTTCTAGTAGTGGTAATACTCTAAGAGATATGGGTATACCTAATAGAACCATAGATGATATAAGAAAAGAAGGACTAAATGTTAGTGGTTATACTATTAGCTTTTCTCCTCCTATCGGTATTACAAAATATACTTTATGTATTGTTTTTTATCATTGGAGAAATAGAAAATTTAGTATAAAGAAAAGAGATTTAAATGGTGGATTTAAATTAACAGAATTATATTATTATACGTTAGGTAGTACAATAAAATTAGTTGTTAATAAAGTAAGAAGACAATTTACCTTACCAAGTAGTTTTAATGGAAAAAAAATTGTTATATGGTTGGCAGAAGATTTTAACCAAAATATTACAAAAGCTAAAATAAGTAACTACAGCGCAATATTAAGTTTACAAACAGTTCGTTACACCAACGAACAAGAGTTTATGTTTACAACTGAAGATGGAGTGTTAAGCAAAATAATGTACTCCCCAAACTTTTACGACACCGACTCTGAGCAATATCACAAAGTATTGCTTCAAGAAAAGTTAAATGGATCTTATGTAATATAAATATAAAATGAAGGATATCTTTGAATTTAATCACATAGACAAATCTCTGTCAGAATCAGATGTCAAAACCCTAAAAGACTTTTATAGTCACTACCACAAGAAATACTGGTGTTTTAAGCGGTCTTATAAGAGTTATAAATTTCTTGATAATTTTTTTACAATCTCTGGTATATGCTTGGTAGCAATAGGAACTATTTCTGGTGGAATAACCCTTAACCCCGTTGTTCTTGGAGTTGTAAATGGTGCTGGAATTATTGTTGCTGGAGTAGGAAAGAAAAATAATTATAAGAGAAAAATTGAGATGACAAGGATTGCATTTACTACTTACGAAAAAGTTCTCGTTGAACTACGTGCAGCTCTTCGGGGAGATAAGTGGAACAAAGAAGAGTTTGTTGATCGAATGAAGTTGATAGATGAATTAATAATTGATCAAACTCCAATAGCGGATAGATTTGAAAGTAGGTATAATGAAAAATTTAATATAATTGATAAATAAAATGGAAAAAATTGAAAAACAATTTATTACTTCTTACGAATCACATTTAGCTAAAGAAGGAAAAGAAATTTGTAAAGAAGTTGATTCTATAATGTGTGATAATGATGAATTGATGGTAGAAAAAGCTGATACTTATTGTAATTTTATTTCCCATTCAAAAAGACATGGATTTGATCCAAAGTTGGTTGAAAGATGTAGAAATTATAGAAATGATATGGATAGCTATAGACGTATCAAACATACTTTAGAAGAAGTTGATTTTAGTAGAAAAGAAAGAGAAAAATGGTTTAAAGAATATGATGCTAAATAGTATATAAATACCCACCTACTAAATATTTTAGCAGTTTCTAATTTTGATCTAAAAACAAGTTTATAAAATCCTGGTTTCAATATTAAGATAATATTGAAACTAATTCATAAACTTGAATGTATATTTGCAGCCATCTTTTTTAGATTTTGCTGTTTTATAGTATTTTTTATTACAAATTTCTGAAATACTAGAATAATTAATTTTTAAATTATTTGAAGCTGATTTAATAGAAATAAATCTTCTTTCTTTTCCGTTTTCTACATTTATAGAAATAATTGATTTATTTTTACTTTTTTCAATATTCTGTTTATGAGTAAGTAATTGTAAGTTTTTTATTCGGTTATCTGTTCTAATATTATTGATGTGGTCGACTTCAAAACAATGTGGCATTGGTCCTTTGAAAACCTCATATACAAATCTATGTTGATAGTAATTCTTACGTTTTTCGAGTTTTTTGTCATAAAGATTAAAATATAAATAACCGTTACAATTTATCATTTTAATTATTCTTTTAGTTTTTACATTAATAATATTACCATCTTTGGAAGCTGCATATTTAGTAAAAACATTATGTTTGTAGTATTTTACTCCATCAATTATTAATCTTTGTTTTATTTTGGATTTAAACATTTTAAAATATCCATATTTACGAATTGAAGGAAGAACTTCAGAAAACACCCACTGTCGAAACATTTTTGCAGCAGGTAATCTAGATCTAAAAACAAGTTCGTAGAAACCGGGTTCGTTAATGTAATAGGTAAAAGTACAACCCCGTGTTTCACGGGGGTGAACTTTTTTTATTTTATTAGTTTCACTTACATGTCTCTTTATAGCATCTTCTGTTTTTTTGTACCCAAGTATTTGAGCAACTTGTTTTGCTTGAAACCATACATTAAATTGGTCATCGATGTATGAATTTAACTTTATTCCTAATTGCGAATTAATAAAAGATTTTTCTAAAATATTTTCCATCTTTATTTATTTCTTTTTAATCTTTAAATAAAATTAATTTTATATTTTTATATCAAATCCATTAGCTACTAAAATTGATTCAAGATAACATAATAGTTTCTCATTAGATGATATCTTTTTTATGTTATAGTGATAAATTTTAAGGTAGATGTAGTGTTTTATCATTTTTAGATAATGTAATCTAATAAAAGACTTTTTTTAACATCATAATCTCCTAAAAAAAAATCATAATAACAAGTTCTCATATTGTTGTTTATAAAATAAATATTCATATCAAATGACATCCATTTTCTTATTTCATTTGAGACAGTTTTTTCTATAGTTGTCATCTATATAATTCTAATTTTATTTTTAAACAAATATTAATTTAAGGGTATAACTTTTCCTTTCTTAAAAGTTTTTCAAGTGATTCAACATCCTCTTTATCCAAAAATTCATCTCTTTGTTTTTTCTGCTCCTTATTCATTGTAAATTCATAACCTTCAGCAAAATAAGCATCTTCATCCATTTCTTTTTTGTTATAATAAAACTGTTCTGGAGCTCTAGTTTTCTCAAGTGCTTCAACCAATTCTTTTACTTTTCTTCCTATAACTGGATCTTCAATTTCAACACTTATCTTCATAGGAATGTATTCATAAGTATCTAGTTGAATAAAAGTTCTTAGATTGTCAAAACGACGAGAATTATCATCTTCTTTTAACTCCTGGATTTTTTTTAATAGTTTACCTTTATCATTTGTTTTATTTAGTTCATTTAGTTCATCCATTTCTTTTCTTTTAATATCTTCTTTTAAACATTTAATAATATAAGTATATGTTGGTTTAGTAGTTGGTACATCATCTTCCGTAGGTACAATACTTACAGTTTCTTCTTCCTTAGGTATATTACTTTTAGTTTCTTCTTCCTCATAACTTCTAGTTAGAAATTCTCTTTCTGCTAATGTCATATTTGTTAAATCTATTGTACCAAGTACATTTCCTATTGTTCTATTTATTTTAATTAGATTGTCTAAAACATAAGGATGAAGTTTGTATAAGACTTCACAAATATCTTTTAAATTTTTTAGAGATTGAGGATTGATTTCGATACGCATTTTTAATTAATTATTATTAAATCTTTAAATATCATTTTAATTTTATTTTTAATACAAATTAATAATAAAATGATAAACACAATAGTTCATTATGTTAACTTCTACTATCCAACTCTCAAAAATCTTCCCTACTCAGAAAATCTTATAAAGACATCACTAATATATAGATTCTTGTATGAAACTACTTTTAAGAAATATATTGATATGGTAACAATAATATACAAATTAGAAAATAGATCTATTAAATCTAATAGTAGCCTTCTAAATAATCATCTTATGTTTTACAGAGCTTTTAAATCTTTTTACAAACATTACAAACTTGGACGAGGATGTGTATATGCATTTGATTCTCCAATAAATAGTGAAGTACTTGGTTATCTAACTGGAATAATTTATTGGATTTTTCATAAAGGAATAAGTTAAATATTTTATATTAAAAATTTAATATAAAATTATTTTCCAATTAAACCTAATAAATTAATTGATTCATAACCATCATTTAAATATCTTCTAGCTATTTCTTTAACTTTTTCATCCATTTTTTCTAAATTAAGATTATATCTGTTATCATCTACTTTAGGTTCTTTATAATGAAATCTATATGTCCTATCATAATCTTTTCCATGTACTATTATTAGAGGAGATGGATAACTATTTCAATAATCATATATTAAATGACTTTCATCTTCTTTACAAGATTCTAATAATTCTTTTATTGTTTTATCACTGTGGCAAATATATACCTTTTTATTAATATTATTTCCTATTTCAAATCTATTACAAGGATAATATTCTTTTTGAAATATTATTGAGTAAATTTGTCTAGGTTTAAAATCCATTTTATTATTTATTTCTATTCTTTAAATTTAATATAATCATTTTAATAAAATGGCAGCTGTTATTATTAGAAAAAAAGATGTTGAACGACTTGGAAAAGAATTAGTAAAAGAAGTATTTGAATTTTTACATGATGAGTATATACTCTCTAATTTTGAAGAAATGAAAGAAGAGCAAAAAAGGTTTTTAAGAAATCTTGTTTTATTTAAATTTAGAAGTGTTAACTATAGTGTAAAACAAAAAGAAAATTCATGGAGTATAAAATATGAAGAATTTAATGAAAGTAAATATGAAGAGGAATTAAAACTTATAAAAGATGAAATTGAAAATGAAAGACTTGATACTAATTTAATATTTGAAACTCTAAATAATCTAAATTTAGATAGTGAAATATGTGGAGATTTATTTTACAAAAAAGAAGCATTTTTGAATATCTTTAAAGTATTTGATAGTGACTATAGTTACTTAAAAGATTAGAATTTTATATTAAATTTTAATATAAAATTATTTTAAACCTAGCAATTTTCTTGCTTCTTCTCTTTTTAACTTAAAGTACTCTTCCCTTAATTCTTTCATGTAATCTTCTTCAGATATTCCATCTGGTGGCCTATAGCTTTCAAAAAAATATTCAAATAAAAAACTTTCTCCTTCTTGAACTTGTAAAAACAATTCTTTTGCTTCAATTTTAGGTGTATAAACATCTCGATTACTCATCTTAATAAAAATATTTATTTTTTTAAATCTTTATAACTATCCCACCACTTTTCATAAATCTCTAAAGTTTGAGGACTAATCTTAAGTACAATAAGTTTATACTTTTCACATCCCATTTCCTCCAAAAGTTTTTTAGTTAAATAATTAATATTTATCATTCTCTTTCTAAAGTATTGATTATTTAGTATTTCCATTATGTTATTATCTATTTTTAATAGTTTATCGTAAAGTTCACATTTTTGTTCATCAGTTAAATTTATTCTTTTAGAAATTTGATTAACCTTTTTCTCATAGTGATACTTTCTATGATAAATACTCTTTTTTCGATAGTATAATCTATCGTAATCTTTCACATCGTAAAATCCTAATACATGTCCGTTTGCTATTCCACATTCATCACAGATTTTGTAGCCAGAATCAATGGTAAAAAATTTAGTATTTGTGCAATCTGAACATTGTGCTTTTTCACTAACTTGCTCTACAGGTTGACTAGTATATTTATGTAGTATATCTAAATATTTTTTTATTTCTTCTTCTGTATAAGTCATTTATTATTTATACTTTATTACCTTAAAGCTTGAGTTTTTATTTTATCCAAGAGTGTTTCGCGTTTATCATCCTCATTACTTAGAGCTACTTTGTTAACCTCTTTTGAATATATATCATGTTTCTCACTTCTTATTATTTTCATCTTTCTCATTTCTTTCTCACCTGAAAATAAACATTGGACATAGTCATCAAAATCTAATTTCTTTTACATTTTTCTTTATTCCTTTACATTTACGTACTTCTTTATCCTCTTCTAATTTAAAACGGTAAAGTTTGGGTCGCAATCCAACAAAATGTGTTATCTGTTTTCCTGCTACTTCATCTTTAAACATTCCAATCACTTTTTTATTAACTCCTGTTGGTATTCCAGACGGAATAATCAGATGTGTCAAACTTGGATAGTATGTTGGGGGTTATATCTTTATAAAAATCATCTGTGTAAATCTGAAACATCAATGAGTCCGTATCTGTAAACAATAACTCAGCTTTGTTGTGATATTTCTTTTTGATGAAGTTATAATGAAAATCAAACATTAATGTTTTTGATAAATCTAAAATTGCTTGACCAACATATACTGGTTTGTTAAAATACACTTCAGTCTTTAGCATATGAATAGCAATAAGATTTCGATCAAATATTGTACATCTATCAAAGTTTGGACGACTTGATAGTTTTACAGCTTTTTTACGATTATCTATAAGATGTATATTTTGTCTTTTCCTTATATTTTCTATTGTTTTACCAAAAACACTATTATTCATTAGTTTGAAAAAGTCTTTCTCAAAATTGTTGGCTGCTGTCTTTCTAAGTTCTGTGTTTTTTCGGATATATGGCTCCATCCAAGAACTTTGATAAAATGATATTCCTCTGTGAACAGCAGTAATTCTCATACCCATCTCAAGATATTGTCTAAGATTTCGATAATGAACAACATAGTTTTTTCTTGGTTTGAAATGACAAATTAACTTTTCAACACCATTAACAATCATCTTCTCAGGTGCTAGAGGATAGTCATTATGTGTTTCCCATAGGTGAGGAGGATACTCTAAATCAACTTCAAATATATATCCTTTTTTCCCCTTATTAAACATACTATGATTTGCTTTCTCTAGAATTTCCATTACCTTTTCTTCTGTTATATCTTTCATCCATTTAAATCCATGTGTTGGAAGTTGTTGAGACATTGCCCAACCATAAAGGTTATTTGCATCAAGATATTGAATATAACTAGACTCCTCGTTAGGATTATAATTTTTCATATATTTATTATTCGCTTCTGCATATCGCTTAGATATATGTGTTATACCACCACGAATACCTTGCTCAAACATCATTAACATATCATAATCATGAAGTAACTGTAATTGCTGTCCAGTTTGTTTTAGGCATGCATCCCAAGCTAGACCAGGAGATGTAAAATAATAGGCTGGATCTAGTTTGTAATGTTTGAGACAAGTTGCTCTAAAGTTTTCAAATACATCTGACAGAAGTAATACATCAGACTTTAGGTAACGATCGTGATAATCTCTTATTGTTTTACATCCAAATGTATTCCACACATTTATTGCGTGTTGGTAATCATCATCACTAATATCTTCATCATTTAGTTTTGAATAGAATTCCTCTTTTGGGGGTAATTGTGTTTCTAATAATTTATCAAGAGATGAAACGTAGTCATAAGGATAAACTCCCTTACGAGTAAGTAGTTCTGTATTTCTCTTAAATACTTGTTTTGTATTATTAAAATCATTTGATTGTAAATTTCCAACTAGATTAGCAAGTGATGTTTGAAGAAACTTGAATGAATCTAAAAATCGTATTTCAAAATTTATTGGGCACATTTTTCCAAGTTTTAAGCAATAATACTCACCAACTTTAATACTTTTTGAAAAGGAAATATATTTTTCTTCTGTAGATGGAATACAATTTAAATCACCCTCTAATCTAGCAAGTTGCTTTATAAACGAATGAGCATCATATCCCTGAAGATTGTGAAATATAACTGGGAGAACTAATGGTTTTCTACACTTAAGATTACAACTGTTATGTGCAGCCCCACGATACTGACCTGTAAAATGACAATGATCTCTAACTTTATCTTCCCCTAAATCTTTACTACAAATGTGGCAGTTAACTGCATTCTCAAATGATTTTTGTTCGGCTCGAGTTAGTATAAGTGGTTTTGGTCTACGATAAAAATCATTATAAATTCCTTTAGTTACTTCCGCAAGTTTTTCTACAAATACTTTTGATATATCTTCATCTTTAGATGTTTTTGTATAAATTATTGGTTTAAATTGACCAACTATTCCCTTAATATAAAAACAAAATCCTGATGGTTCGTGTTTTTGATAGTTATAATTATAAGATTCTTTTGGATTAGGACTGCAACTATTCATTGGTTTGGTAAAGCATTCAAAATCTGCATAAACTACAAAAGGAATAGGAAGTTGTTTATAGTAATTTTTGAAATATAACATTGTGTTTGGTTTAGGCATTTTTACAGCTACTGTTGGATTGTTAGAACAATATTTAATATGTTTTTCTAATAATTCTTCTTTAGTAAAATGAGTAAAACATTTTTTACAAATAAATATTTTACCATTCTTACTTGAAGTTTTTTGTGACTTAATTAAACGATTAAAATCTTTAATTAGCGTATAATGTGAATTACCATCTTCTTCGTACAAAAATAAATCAATAGTATTTTTACAATCTCTATCTGCCATTCTCAAAGGATAAATAATCATATTATCATTTGAAAAAACATTTATTCCTGAAAGTTCTGGATTAAGTTTTTCAAATTTGCTTATATCTTTTAATTTCATAGGAAAAGTAATACCTTTTGTTTTAAGTGAAAACTCATACTTTTCTAAATCTTTTATTTTTTCTTCATGTGATTCTTTTGGATGAAGATATCTAAGTATACACCAAAGAAAACATTTATCATCATTGTTTTTAATATTAACAATTGCTTTTTTATTCTTTATCCAATCTGGAAGATTAATATATGATGAGCCCTTAGTTGGGTTAAATTCAACAGTATGAATTTCTAGTTTTTCCACTTCTTTAAAATACCATCCACTTCCATTTGCACTAAATGTATCAATACTATTTACAAAAGAATCTTTAATTCCTTTAATTAATTCGTTAATATCAGTTGATTTAAGATTATAACGTGTTTCTGAAGAAAAGTAAATTTTAGCTTGTTCAATTCCTGTAATACCAAGATTTTTTGAAATAGTTTGTTTTTCCATAATACAAATTAAAACCATCCTAAATTTTATATTTTTATGATTAGTAAAAAAATCTATTAACGTTTCATTTATTTCCTGAAAAAACTGTTTTGGAGTAAGACCAAAAATACCTTCAATCACATACTTATTAGCAAAATCATTAAGAGAAGATATTTCTTTTTCAAGAGATAATATTTTTTTTTCAGTACCTTGGTCATATTCACGCATTGCGCGTTCAAGAGCTTTGCGTAAATAAGAAGGAGTATCTTTTGGAATTTTTTTATTTTTTATACATTCCTTAAAATACTCTTCAAATGTTTTTATTTTTTTATTCTTTTTTATCTTCATTGACAATTTTCCAGGTAGTACATTTGAAATAAGTCTTTCTGAAGCTTTGGGGGGTTTTATGTTTTTTAAGTTTCTTTTTTATATCTATTCCTTGTTTTACTTTTTCATTAAGTTTATCTAGTTTTCTTATATCTCGAATTATTTTTTCTTTTTCACTTATTTCCTTATAACTATCCTTTATTGTTTTTTTCTTCTGGTTTAATATATATCTTAATTGATCCAAAGATAAACTCTTGTATTCTTTATCTGTTATAAAGGGTTGAGAACCCTGAAAACCATCAACTGACTGGTTAGACATGACGTCTTCTAATAAGTGATTATATTAGAAGACGAAAATGTTTAAATAATTAATTTTATTCTAAAAATCATCACTATCGCTATCACTATCATTTTCATATTTCATATTTAATTTTGTAAAAAATAAATTAAAATAATAATAAAAATCAATGAAACCAGGATAAGGATTAATAAAAATTAAATCTTCTTTATGGTAACAATTTAAAATAAAATCTAAATACTGGTCAATATTATTTAATTTATTTTTAATCTTATTTAAATTAAAAACAACATCATCCTCATAAATCACAAAATCACTAATATCCTTAAGTTTATCTTTTTCTTGTCCCCTGAGAAATCTTTTCATATTATACTTAATTCTATTAGCTATAGGACTCTCAAATAATCCATCATTCAATTTATCCAGTTTATTTATAAAATACACAAATTCCTTATTTAATCCTCTTATGAAAAAATATTATTTTTTATACTCTCTTGCATATTCTGGGATTTTATTATTAGTTGATTTAATGTAATTCTGGTAATTCGAAGTAGTGCCCAGGATACCCATTTTCCTAACTACTGTCCAATGGAGTCCAATTAAACATAGACTGAATTTTACTTTTGATGCATGGCTTGTGTGGAGTGACTCTATAGTCACTAACTTCAAAATTTTTTTTCTTGCAGCTTATGACAAGAAAGCTTTAAAAGAGGAATAACTTTTCTGTATTCGGTCGGACAGAAGAATCTTTGATTGGATAAAGTTGCTTTGAAGACATTTACGTCAAATTGAAGGCAACTGTCAGTGCTGGTAGAAATTAGTTATGACTACCTCTCGTGGGAATTCACTGCTCATGACGCATGCAACAATGCAGAGATGAATCTGAAATCTACGGGCGCTTTCCTTTCAACCCAAAATTCTGGATTGGTGTATCAAATGGAACGGACCATTTCAGTTTGGTCCAACCAAAATATTCCGGACCAGCTTTGAAGGTTGTCCACTTTGACCGGTCAGGTCATTTCGGTAGGTAGGACCGAAATGTCCCTTTCTATTTGACAAAATTGTTGTCCCCAGTACCGCTCTTTTGTATCCTGCTTTCAAGAATAATAACGAAACGCGCGGTGGCTTGACTAGGGCCCGGGTGGGGGGGGCACTTGGGTATTTTTTGGGTAGGTATGTGCCGCCCGGGACTCCAAATTGGTACCCCCACTGTGTGAAATGAGTTGTGTCATGGTCCCGATATTAGTCGATACGAACCCGTATTCTTAAGAAAAACGGAAGTATGGAGAGGTATCGGGTTCCGGACACGCAGCGTATACATTGAGTATCAGGACCCGTATTTTTCCTGAATCGAACTTTTTCCGCGGCATGGAATATCCGATATCCGGACACGTCATTGACACGCGGCGTGTCAAGACCTGTAAACGTCCTTATTTTTCTAGATTTGCCGAGAATCATGGAGTGCCGTTGACGAACGCTACAATCTTTGCCTTTCATTTTCACTAAAATTCCACGCTACGGATTGTGTTATGCTAATTTATACTCCAAACGTTCACGACACGTGAAGAGTCTATTCCGTAGAATGCGATGAAATTCCACGATACGTGAAGTTTCGAGTGTTTTCACTTCCCCGAAATTCCATGGTACGTGAAATACCAGGGACTCAAACACCACTGGAATTCCACGGTTCATGAAATTACCGATGTTGAAATCGTGGCAAAACTCCCTACCATTTTTATCACCGCCCCAGTCTTATTCACTTTAACTAATTGCCCAACGCAAGAGGGAAAAACACAGGTTTTAAATCGCGTAACATCATTTATTTTAAAGTTCAAATACAGGAACAAAGTTTGATAATCCTGACAGGAAAACGTGCAAAGTTGTGTCAGTTGATAAACGTAACTCTAAAAAGTGTTCGAACATGTTGACAATTCATTCAAAGAAATATACAAGGTACAGTTGCAAGGTTGATTGAAATATTCAGAATGAGTGATTTCAAAACATTTCAATTTTTTCTAAAAAAAAATTTTGCAAAAATTAAAACAGAATTCAAAAAGTGAAGATATTAAATTTAATCAAACAATGGCAACAACTTGAGAGTAATCCATCCATTCTCCATCCTATGCCCATCATCACTGCCACTCCTTACAATAAAGGAGAATGTGGGGAGGGAGGCTGCAGTGGAGGAGGATGTACTGGTGTGACAACTAGCTCCACTGCTAATCAACGACAATGGCCATGCATGTGAACTAAAGGGTGGTTGGCTTGTAGGTGGATCTCCTTAAACTCTGGGGTTTGAAAGAATTAATCAAGGAGCTGGCATCTAGCTGCTGCAGGGTCTCCTTAACCATCTGTTCGCACCTTCATCTGTTTTACTAAAATCTGCAAAGCACAGTCATTGAAAAAAGTTAGCAATAACCACAAATTAGTGCCCAAAATAGTGGTTAAGGTAGTTTATTTTTGTACATGTGTATGAACCTCTTTACTACCCATGCTTATAATAACATCATCAACCACAACAATAATAGCGGGGCTCCCGCGCGCGCGAAGCGCGCGTGGGACAGAGCCCCATACCCATGGAATATGGTCAACCTCTTTTCGTTTGGTTGTCACGTGATTGACCGAGCGTACGTACGCGTCTACAGATTGTATGGGTGGGGTAGGGGAGACTATCAAAAGGAAGGGAGGGGTGTCTCAGGCGTGTCTTGGCAAGTCCACATCTTTAATATAGGACATTAACAATATGGTCAATTGACAGCTGTCCAAACAGGATAGCCACTGACCAGTATCCCATGACCATATCGCGGGCTCATGTGTCAACTCATCGAGGTGACGTGATTTATTTGGAAGCTGTCCGCTGACCAGTTAGCTGTTTTACTAGATCGCGAACAACGTTCAATCTCATACTTTTACTAGTTTGGGAGCACAGAAAAACTGATAATGCACACATATTGGACATCAATGTTTTGATCAATTGACAGCTGTCAAAACAGAGTACCCGCTGACCAGTATCACTTGACCGTATCGCGGGCTCAGGTGTCGACCCGTCGAGGTCAAGTATTTTTTTAAGTTATCCGCTGACAAGTAAACTAGTTTTCAAGTGATCGAAGGCTCAAGTTCAATTTTTTTTCTTAATTCATATGAAATATGTTGTGTTTATGTGCTGCACAATTAAAATTTTGATTGCAAACTGACCTCGGACGTGAAAATTCAGCCAGCTGTTACAGGCAGGGAAGACAGTTGCTTTTGTTTTTTCTCACAATGGTCACGCGTTGGTCACGCTCTACGTCCAATTTTTATGCTCTGATTGGTCAAAATTTGACAGGTGAGTTCATGCGTAAAATTTATGCAGCATCTTGAATCTTGTTTACTTTAACAGCTGAAGCTGACAGAGTTTTGTGTCAACTTGTGATGTTTTTAACTGTCTTTTTCCACTGGATGTACAAAATGAAATTCAGCTGCTATCAGGAGTCTTCTGTTACTCATGGCTAGTTTGTTTATTGGGTTTTGGTTGAGAAAACGTCGCTTGTCAAAGTCGGAAATCCGATTTCGGATGGCATCGTTTTCGTTTTCACCTTGCTTGATGCGTAAGAGGATTGCAAAGTCTGAAGCGATACTGGCTTTACCTGATAACTTTCAGGAGCTGCATCTCGAATGGTAAGCCAGAGAAATTATTGTATTTCATGTTTGTTTTTGTATCTAATTTAATGAAGTGGAGCGTAGTTTATGCGGGAATTTAGTTTATGCGCGTTTGTAAGATTTGAGACAACGATCTCACCGAGTATCTGGTTTGATATAATCTTACAGAACTTTAAAAAGCCTTTAGACAGTTTCTCACCGCAAATAGAAAGAAAATGTTCCAAAGAATCTTTAGTTATAATTCTAGCCGGAAAAGAAAGCTTTGAGCGATTTTCTTTCCTCGAGTTCGTCTTTGAAAAAAACAAACCCCGGGAAGCTGGCTTAAAACATAAACTTCAGCAAACTTAAGCTTGAAGCTTGAAGATTCAGGATATTTAGGGACACTTTAATACTTGTCTTCCTGAATGAAAATTGTTGTCTCTGTTTATGTTTCACCGAATTATATTTCTTTTATTGATTGTTAGTAGTCTCTCTTGCGATTTTAATCGCTATGCCGATTGTTTTCAGTCGTTCAGTGAACATCGCTTGCAGGAGTTCTCAAAATGCCGCGCGTTAAACCATCAAATAAAAATAAACATGATAAATTCTTTATTATCTTGGAGCGTAACTCTGTTAATGTTCATTCCAACACTCGCTACAGCTCGCACTACAAAAGTGAGAACCGGATGGCCGTATAGGTGATTTTGGAATTTTTTTTTTAACAGTTTATGAATATTGAATGAGAGCAATTTGTATTGTGAAATACTGCTTTCTGTCCATGGTATAAAAGGTTGGTTTACACGCACCCAGATTTGTTGGCAAGATTTTGCAAAAGTAAACTTGTCGAACGCCAAAACGTTGGCCTGGTTTTTTTTTCTAAGCCTAATTGATCTACGGTGATCAATAGCCATTACGGCTCTTAAATGTGATAAAAGATGATTACCAGTTTTTGAGTGTACATATGAGGCTATCAACTCGATGTAAGATTTGGTTCACTCTTGGGCTGTTTGCAAATTATTTTTCTCTAAAATCAGGTAGCCTTTCCCTCAAAAGTCACATAAATGTGCTCTAAAGTTAACTGAATTGTGGAATTCGAATACAAGTTTATTGTTTAATTTAAATTATAAATTTACTAATGGGAGCCTCGCTTTTAGCCCTGGCTAAATCTATATATTAATGATAATAATAATGTGATGTTAAGGATAATAAGACTTTCAAATTTCTTTCGGATTTCTGTATATAAACAGAAATGAAACTGGATCACAATCGCCTTGACACCGTGTGTGTGGACCAACAGAACAAAAATTGCCTCATCACTGATATTGCATGTCCTTGTGACAAAAGGGTGGACATCGAACAAGAGATCAACAACAAATATAGTCAACAAGACTTAGTATCTTCATCTGGCATGAAGATACTACTTGTGGAAGATGAAGATGTAAAAGTAACCCCTTTTGTTTTGGAGCACTGGGTACTATTCTGAAGACCTGGAGGTTTAACTGAAAAAACATAAATAATTCTGGGATTGAGTTGGCACTGCACTTCAAAGAACAGTCTTGCTGAGATCAGCAAGAATCCTCCAAAGTGTCCTTGAAGTTTAAGGTAGCTTGTTGCCACCCAATAAATTCAATGGGTTTGAAATTTCTGGCATTGACATTCCTGCTGTGAAGCATGCACAAAAATAAATTGGGAATTGAAGGAAAAAGACAGGTGATTGTCCTCAATAACACTATTATTATCAACAGCCGAATAAAATAAGGGTACTAATAGACCTTTTTACCAATACGGTGGCCATATTGAATTAATTCAATTTAAGGAGTATTATAAGATGCCCAGGGGACATGAGCACATTTCGCTTGTATTTTGGAGTGCTTTTCGGGACATTTTTTTCTTAAAGTTTTCTTAGAATAAGATTCTTATGGGAAAAAAGATCCTTGTGCCGTGTTTGGATGTAATCATGATCACCTTTTTCCCGAGAAATATACGGTGAAAGACCATATTTCTAATGCTAAACTAGAAAAAGGCGATCATTATCACATCCAAACAGGGCACAAGAATCTTTTTTCCCATTACAATCTTATTCTAAGAAAACTTTACGAAAAAATGTCCTGAAAAGCACTCCAAAATACAAACTAAATGTGCTCATGCCCCCAGGGCATCCTATAATACTCCTTAAATTGAATTAATTCAATATGGCTGCTGTATCGGTAAAAAGCTCTATTAAAAGCAGTTTACATACACTGTAGATAAACTATCTTCAGATCATACGTACAGCTATTTCATACATTATTTTTTCAAAAGGTTAATTTGCACAGTAGTTCAAAATAATATTGTCTATCTTAAATGCACAAAAAATTTTAACTAAAGGTAATTTGGACAAAACCTGGAGCTGCGATACAGTGTTTTTGAAAAAGCAAAGCCGAATTAATGAAGGGTGAAATGAAATGTAATGCTGTGTTGGTATAAAATAGATTCTCAATAATTGCAAATCTATTTTGTCAATGCAGTTTTCATAAAACAGCTTGTGTGTTTATAGATCAAGCACTACACCTACTGGAAAACGCGACTGCATGTACCACTCCAATGAAGAGGTCCCAAAACAAAATACCATATTTATTTGATTAAGTGCCTTGCCTGGGTGCTCACTAAAGTTTTGCACCTTGAGAGTGGGTTATTATTCAAGTTGGTCACTTTAATACGTGTATTTGGGCTGGGTGTTTAATGAATTCTCAAAGTTTTCACCAAAAGTAATTTTGTTGGAGATAGAGTAATTTTGTTTGAGTTCCAAAGCAGAATTTTAACTGTTCATTGAAAATTTCTTTAAAATACTGTACTAAGAAAACTTGGTCTCTTAATTTAGTAGAACTTAGTCTTTTTCAATCTAGCTAGTATGGGGTAGGCACTTATTCGAGGTTAGGAGATAATTCATTTTTTTTCTGCCTATAAGGTGGAGGGTTATTGGAGGTGGGCAGTTACTTGAGGTTGAGCCCTTTATCAAATAAATAATAAGGTATTCTATTTTCTTTTCAGCACTTGTTGTTACATGTAATTACAAATTCTCAGTAACATTGACTTTTCTTCTATTTTCTGGTACAAACCCCTCAACCCCAGTGTCACTAACCTGCACAATATTGCATAGTGCTCCTGAGATGTTTGCCTAGTACTGAAAGGAAAATCAGGAATCAATGAAGTTCTCATCACTTAATTACTTTTAACTGTCCCTGCTGCCTTAATTACCCACTGAAATGTAAGATACTGAGTATTTACAAATTAATGTAAAGGGGCTGTGCCAGCACAGTCTTAGTTCGCTTTGTTAACATTAAACAATAAATGGTGTGGGATGAGGTTTTGTGATATCCAGAAATAATCAAGGGAGAGGATTGACTAAATGACATCAGCTGAGCTGAAAGCTGAGGCTGATAACACTTACTGAGACCTTGATTATTCCAAATATCACAAAAACCAATTCTAATAGTTGTTTGATTATGCATTGTTTTCAAGAAAACAAGGACAAACACAGAATAGGATGGGGATAGAGACAAAGTCAGGCTTATGGCGTATGATCCCTGCCAAAATTCATGGTTTCAATTTTAAATGCATCATTTAAATCTCTAACCTCGGTACTTGAATTTTACAGCTGAATTCAAAATTTTACACTCTTCCTTTAGAAGAAAACGTTTTTATGCTCGCATCCCTTAGCTTTTAAACTCAACTCTTCTATTTGACCTTGCTTGCTGAGTATTTTCAACTCGCTTCATCAAATTGCATAGTAGAACCATGCAATTTTCAACTCGGCGCTATGAATAAAACTATACAACAGACAAATTTTCCAATATTGCTACTTTTTATAAGCTTGAATGCCTAAACCAATACTCAGGGCATTTTGCCACTTACCGAGTCATATTTCAAACTCAACCAGGTGTATTTTCAACACAACTTGTGAATTTTCGTTCACGCTTCAGTGATCATTGATCAAGACCAGGGAGCCTCCCTGGGTCAAGACAATAGAAGCCTTTGTCGGGTGGGTGGCTCTTTAGTCCATCGTTAGCCCGTGCATATTGCACAAACATGGCGGCAGAGTTTGCACTTGCTTAGATTCCTATCAGTATGGTGACAGGGTGCAAAGAAAGTCATTTTTACAGCTGAAGCTAACATTTACTAGCCCAAACATCATTTCAACTAGCCCCAAAAATGTTTTAATGAGCAGATTGATTTGACAGTACTTCTGTAATTTGAATTCCTCAAAAAACTTCACTTGCCCATCGGGCAAGTTAAAAACAAAACTCACTAGTCTGAGAGCAAAATCCACTAGCCCCGGGCTATCGGACACTACTTTCTTTGCATGCTGGGTGATTATGGCAGATTCATGCATCGAGTGGGGTATTCAAATCGCACTACTGTAAATAGTGGGATTTACCTGATTCTATTGTGGCTGGCATGGGATCCGCCATAGCATGTTTATCGGCGCACAGCAATAAAAGGGGTTGGTTGGTAGGCCTATTAAAACAACTTTTACCTCCTACCAAAATGTTGCTTTCGTTCAATAAGTTTTTTTCCCCTGCTGGGTAGATTATGCTCTGGAAGGTTCTACAATTTCACTGAACAAATGTGATTTTTGCCACTTGTTTCACACTGAGAGGTCATGGAACAGATATTGATTTACTGTGGTTTTTGTTTCTGGTTGGCAGGATTTGTCCTCTGACGCAAAAGTATTTTCTTTGACCTCTTTTAAAGCATAAAGCTTTTTATTACGGCTGAATAACGGTTCTAATTTTCTCTAAAGTGCCTTCTGGATTTGAATATTTTAAGCCATTTTCTCTAGTCCTTTAATGTAATGTTTTTCTGCAATGTTGTATCATTCTGGGCCTAACTTGTTTAGTAGTTTTCTTTGCAGGATATTAAATTATCACAGATAGTGATTTACAGATCCAAAATTATAAGAATGAGGTGCATCAACTATAGATAATTGCATTGTGACTTAGTAGACTTGCGCTCATTGTTTTTCTAAAGATAATATGAGTCTTTTGACTGGAGTGTGTATTTCTTCCCTTAATAGTAATACCTTTTGAATGAGCTTAACTGTCTTTGGACTGTTTTTTATGGCCACTGTCTTTGTGATCAGGCAATCAGAGATTCTGATCAAATCAAACAATCAAAAATTTTGTTACAGATCACTTGAAATGAACACTACACATGTGAGAAGGCACAGGCAAACACTTGCACTTAAAGCACAATGGACTAAAGAACCACCCACTCCTACAAAGGCTTCTATGGGGGCTCCTGGTCTTGATCAATGATCACTGTAGTGTACACAAAAATTCAAAAGTTTTGTTGAAAATATACATGGCCGAGTTTGAAATGTGACTCGGTAAGTAGAAAAATGCACCAAGTATTGGCTCAGGCATTCAAGCTTATAAAAAGTAGCAATGTAGGAAAATTTGTTCAGTGTATGTATAGTTTTATTCACAGCGTTGAGTTGAAAATTGTATAGTTCTACTATGTAACTGTAATTTGATGAAGCGAGTTGAAAATGCACAGCGAGCAAGGTCAAATAGAAGAGTTGGGTTTAAAAGCTAATGTTGAATTTAAAATTCAAACCATAAATTTTCGTGGGGATCGTACACTATACGGACTGAAAAACACTTTCGCAACTTGCAAAGCAGTCACCTTGTGTGGTAGTTCAGAGATGAAAAGCGAACCAGCAAAGAGAATAATATTCAATAACTGAAAAAAATGTATCTCATGCCTTTTTGTTTTTCTCACATATCGTATTTGTCCTTGCAAAATCAAAGCGACACTACCTGCATTACTGTGTAAATTCTTAATCAACAACAATGCGTGCTGAACTATCGATCGAATTGATCAACTTTATAGATACATTTATTTTTCCGGGTGAAGAGAATACTATTATAATAGTAGTGGTGAGATAACAATTACTTGAGAAAGTGCCAGATTTATCAGAGTTAAATCTATTCAAGAGAGCTTTATAATATGAGCTTACATTGTGTACATATTCACAATTCAGTGATAACATTTAATAGAGTACTAAAGTGATGACGTCATACAAATGAAATTTCTGATTTTATGGGATTTGTCAGGATATTCTGAAATTGCATGCGAAAACCGATATTGCACAAATCGCGCAGCGATGAGTGTGATATCGGTTTTCAAGTGCAATTTAATGTGGAATTCCCTCGTCAGGTAATGGATTTTCCTTGAATCGCATAACTGAATAAAAATCAGAAAAAAAAGAAAACGGCAATAATATTGTTTGTTTTTATCCTGAGCGTGCGCTCCAGGAAGCCATTTCAAAGTCAACTGTCAAAACTGTCTTTGCGCTAGCGAATAGGAAGCAAGGTCAGTCATACACGTTTGACCCTTCGACAACTTTTTTTGTACCTTGTGCTTGTTTTCACATTTGTTTTCAAACTCTTTTACATATAAACAAGCTTCACATTAATCTTAAGGATCAATAGAGGTATTTCACTGAATTTACAAGCCGTTTATCTATAACATCTTTTTTCAAATTGGTCATTTGCTCGAGAAGGAAAATAATATACACCTTTTACCTCATCGGCAGCAAAACTGAAAGAAATGAAGTGTCCAAGCAAAAGCACTTAAAGTTTAACGTCGCGATTGATATATGGTAAGTACCTTGAAATGTTTTAGAAGTACTGTTCAAGTTCAGCTCTGTTTTGTACTTTTCTAAGTATCACGATTCAGGACAATTGCAAGCGCCGTACTCTTTTTCGTGTTTTCACTGAGGGGCCACGTCGTCTTTGAAGGTATTTATTTCTTCTCCTGTATAATTTATGTGACAATCAACCCCAGCACTTCCTCTGTTGTCGCTTCTCCGTTTTGTTTGGTTGAACTTTGGCTTGCCATTTTCTGGGCCATGTTCACAAGATTTTCTTCTTTTCTCGTTGTCACGAGCGAAAGAGGTTTTTTATGCCTCTTCGAGAATTTGTAGTTCAGTTCAAAACAAGGAAGAACCTCCGGCTCACTATAAAAACGTTTTTGTTTGTTTTGAACTCTTCAAAAGGTGACAATGGTTTTGAAAACATTTTAAAATGACATTGTAGAAAACCTTTTTTGCAGTTGTGTTGTGTCAGAATTTGACGATAGTTGTTACCTACATGTAGATGCGAAACAATATTGCTTAGCCTTGTTTTCAACTCGCAATTCCACACTAAATCCCTCCTTCCTTAACCAATCAGAATGCGAGATTTTACTCAGTTATGCGATCCTCAGTAGAACCTAGTGTAAGTGAAGAAATATTACTTGAAAATAACAACATCACTGTTTCATGTAAACAAATTTGTCCCGAAGCATTACATTTTCATCAAAGTTACAGGCAAAAAGAATGAACTTTAGGCCAACAAGTTTTCAAAAACCTCTATTCTTGGCTTGGAACCACGTGACAAGGCGGTCATATTGGTGGTGTGTTGGAGGTCATTACAATAGAATGTTTTTTTTTTTTTGAAGAATTTACATGAAAATAGGGTTTAGTTCCTGGAGGAGAGAAATGCTTTTGTTCTTTACCCTAACACACCACCAATATGGCTGCTGTGACGTCAAGTGCAAACCAGCAATTGTAATCCATTTTAATCTTCTTCAAGTTTGTCTATCTGAGCCTCCTTTTGCGTTTGCTGTCTTGTTTATACCTTCTTCAACTGTTGTGAGTAGTTATTTTTATGTTTCAGTGAATATGGTGGCGGTTTCATCTGTTTAAATTTTGATAAATTTCGTTCCACAGCTCCTTTATAAAACATTGATTTCATTGAAAACTTAAAATGATTTAAATAGTTTGAAAACAGGGCAGCTTACCTTTTCTTGCTATCCAATTTTCCAGCAAAATCCTGAGTCTTGGAGCGCTTTAGTAGTAAAATCCTTAGTATACTTCGGTGTTCAAATTCTCAGTCTGCTTGACGGAGTCTCCCATATCGAAAGGGTTGCTTCTTAAGATCTATCGACAACTGAAGCTTGAACGTTCGATGATAATGTGTTACAATCCTCAGATGTCCTGTGATGCTATCGAGAAGCATAATTATGGACTCAAACTTCTGAGGGAAATCAAACAAGTTGGCGTGATCGAAACGATCGATTTCACACTTTCAAAATGGACGCCAAATCGGAACCTGAAAGAGCATGTGCAAAGCGAATACCCGCTGACCAGTTGCTTTGCTGTATTGTCTCATTTCCAGGCCTCATTCGAACGTATAACCCCCAGTTCTTCTTCTTTTTTCTTCTCCTGACAGAGGCGATACCCGGGAAGCGATAAAGGCAGTTCAAAAAACAATGTAGTATTTGTAGAAAGTTAGTCAATACTCCGTTGAAATTAAGTAGCCATAGTTTTTCGAGAATGCCGTCTGTCGTTCATCGTAAGTGAGGAAATAGTTATCACGCATGTTCTCTCTGTTTTGAATTTGTTTTCGTTTAACTCGTTGTGACTGTGACAAAGACACTGTATTATTTTTCAAGAGTAAGTGACGGGCCATTTATGTTAACAATGCCTTCCAGTCACCCGAACAGAATTACAAGATCTTCAAAAACAACAAGCTAACGATTCTCATCGTTAGCGGCGTGAAAACTACTTCGGTCATACCAGAGTGCACGTGGCAACCTTACAGTTACTCAACTTTCATATCTCGCGTAAGAGAATGAGCGTAAAATTTTTGCAACCTTCTGTTGCCTTCATTCAACCTTTAAGCCAAGTGCGTAAATCTTTAACAACCTCGGCGTACCTTGGAAAGTTTGCGTAAACGTAAATGAGTTAGTTGTGTTTTTATTAGGTAAAGTTTAATTTTTCCTAAATTTCAGTTTTCATGCCATTTTACCTTACTGTCGAAAGTTGATATAGCTTTGGCTAACTGATATCGTTAAGAATCAGAGCTCGTATATTTCTTGACACACCGCAGAAGACGTGTTCGGGCCACGATTTGTCCTGATTTTTCACGACAGAGGTATCGGGGACACGGACACTCTCTGAAACGCCGCGTTTCATGACACCTCGCGTGTCGGTATATGATTTCCTAAGTGCCATGGGAGTATCGTGGCCCTGTAAATTCCACTAAATTACTTATTTCACGCAGTGCCCGTTCTAAAAAAAATTTCCCCTAAAATTAATACCCCCTTCCAGAAATGGGCCAATTTTTTATTCCCCGTTCTAGACTTCGCCCTAAAACTGATACCCCGTTCTCAAAATGAGCCATTTTTTTATACTCCGTTCTAGAAAGTTTGTAAATTGAAATAGCCCTGTTTTTTAAAAAAGATATTTCTTTATTTGTTCGACTTATACATCAAATAAATGCTTCTTCATAATCACCAACAATTTTAAGCAGAATATAAAGTCGTGATCCACAAGTTTTTATACCCCGTTCTCGAAAACGCCTCTGAAATGGATAGCCCGTTCTAAATCAGGAGCTTCAAAATCACGACCCCGTTGGGCGGCACATACCCGTATAGGTAATGTATGAGAGTACCCCCCCCCCCCCCGGGGGTTAGGGTCTGTGCAACCTAAATGTATCGTTCCATTTGGCACGTGGAACTTCCGAAACTTCAAACCGGAATTTTTGTTGAACGGAAAGCGCCCTGCAACAATCAATTAACCTCTCAAATTCCAAATAATAGGTGCGGTTACACTTTTAACGCGGGAAATTGGCAAGGTAGGAGTGACCGGACTTTCTCGAGATAACTTTACCATGGGAAATATCCATGGTTACGTCAATAAGAAGAAAGAAACCGCCCATGACATTCAACGTGTTACTGCGCTTTTCAAAAACATGCGAACTCTAAAGTTCAAAAGCTGCCTTCACAACTGCGGTTTTCGCTGCCGTCAATCATAATTACGATCACAAGTAATGAACCTTCTCAAACTCATTAATAATTCATTAAGAAAATACAAAGGAAATTAATGTTTAATGAGTGTTTGGAAATCGGATGAAACACTGCTTAGTATTTGCATCCTTAATTTCTCCTTCAAAAATAATTTTCTTTGAGAAGAAATATCAAACATTCGACACAGTGTTTCATCACCAGATGAAACACCTCGAAGTTCGTCAAAAATACTCCGCTGTGCGTCGTATTTTCAACTCTCTTCTCGGTGTTTCATCTGGTGATGAAACACTGCATCTCATGTTTGATATATTACTTGAAACACAGAAACACTCAAAACGGATCGAAATCCACCAATCAGAAATCACAATCCATTACCTTTTGAACCCGTTAAAGTAAAGTTTTGTTTCCTATGAGGTCCGTTAAGATGATTGACGGCAGCGAAAAACGCAATCGTCAGTTGGCTTTTGAACTTCAGAATTCGCACGTTTCTGAAAAGCGCAGTAAATGGCTGGGGTTTTCGATACCCAAGGCAAAAGAACCAATACCAAATACCTCACAAAGCTCTTTGAGACATTCATCATTCTGCCATGATCTTTTCTTTTAAATTTTTCCAAGAAACGATAACTGAATCTTTTTATTCTCTCTTCATCTTTTCAAAAAACGTTTTAAAAGAACTTTAAAACTTTGCCGCTTAGCCTAGCTACACTTTGTCAAATGACAGGGGATTTAACGACGCAAACTTTAAAGAACACAGTCTTTTCCTATGCGGATCGACCAAGGCCGGTAAACAACGTATTTATTTTTTCCAAGATTTTCAAATTTGGAACCGCTGAAACTATGTTATTTAAAAATGTCCATACCCGTGTGGGTTTTCGATGTGACATTTTTAGCACTATCCGGGGGCTGGACAGTCTTCTTTCATCTTACCAGCCTAACACGAAATTTAAAAACAATCGCTATTGCATATTCGGCTCTACGATTGGCCAAAATCTCCCTAGAAACCATCAGTGTTTCGTCCCACCCAGTTACTTTTTAGGAAAATACACCTAGCGCTTAGCGCCTGCGCCCTAGGATTCGATGAGAGGCTCGGCGACAAGACTTCATGAATGCGCGTCAACTTTTGTATCAAAACAAAGCGTGTTCCCAGGCTTTCTACAAGAAATATACAGGAAGAATTGACCTGACACGGCAAAAAAAACTACTTCAATGCAAGTAATTCAACTTTATTTAACAAAAATTTAACCTTTACCTAATCTTAAATTATATTTGCATGGACAGGTTCATGAGAAAAGCAGTTTCACCATGGGTAGATGCTACAAGTAATCTCGCACCCACACCTCTTGCCGACGAAGCCGAAGGCGAGATCTGGTCAAATCCGATTTTTACACGTGATCAGGTGACAAAAACGTGACAAGCGATGTAAGACCTTACGCTTTAAATAAATTGTCAAAATGGCGGCCGCGTTAAACGACAAATTTGAAAGTTTTCTCTAAAAAAACTGCGGTTTTTAAACCGATCATTTGTTGTTGTTTTTCACCAAACATATATTGTCAAATTGAAAGCGGCAGTTAATTTTGATTCAATTATCATAGCACGCGCTATTATGCTCAAAGCATTACGGACCATTACGCGTCAATTTCAACGCCACATTTTTTTTAACAAAACCTTTTCAGAAGTCTTTCAAGATAACATAAACAGGGCCTCACAATCAATATTAGAGACCTTTAGATTCTAAGACGAGTACGACTACGAGTACGAGATTTTCTCAAAACTACTTATTCAGCGAAACGATTTGTTTGATATAAAAGACTTTGCAAAGAATGAAGTGCACACACCATAGCGTACGCAGATGACAACACTCACGTGACGCCCGCACTTTCCAGGCAGTTTTGAGTAGCAAATCGGAAAAATTTAATTTTCTACCTTTACCAGATATCGCCTTCGGCTTCGGTTGGAAAACCTGGTTGTACAAGCTACCTGTAGATCTGCCCTGAAGATTCTGAGTAAGAACCAAATCACTGAACATAACTGGACATAAGTACTCATAAATAGTACAACAATGAGCCTAATGCTTGTCCATTTGTTGCAAAATTAAGCAGTACAACTTCAATAAGTTCAAAAAACTGCAACCTTAAGTGATTTATCTTTTTTAATATAACTGCATCAAAGTATAATAAATGGTCATTGGTTGATTTACACAAATATCTTGAACGATCTTAAACTGAACTGGCTAAAAGAAGTTCTTCTGTAGAATATACATTTTATACATGAACTTGTCTCTTTTTTAATCGCCAGCTTTCATAAACTATTGAAGTTTAAAGAAATACAAAAAACAAGACGGAGGTCTCTTTATGGTTACAAATCGCCCCATATAAGGGAATCCAACACAGTCTTGGATTCTCGATTTCAGGTACTGGATTACAGTCTTTGTCGGAGGAACTTCTGGGTTTCACTCTTAATGGGACCCGGATTCCTCGAGCTGTATTCTGGCTTCCAAAGCCCAGGATTCCGGATACTACAAGCATGAATTTTCCCGGATTTCGGATTCCACAAGCAAAAATTTCCGGTATTCAGGATTTCCTTACATTAGGCGATACAAAGACCGTTTTTCACAGCCTCGTTCCCAGGGTTCTCTCCTACCCGGCCTCAGAAAATCTGGGAACGAGGTTGCGTGTTTCATTGTCATTGGGATTACATTATCTACTAACAAAAATTTGAGCTTGATCATTTTGACCGTACTCTTCTGAAGAGGAAAGCAGATAAATGTACATGAAGCAAAACACACTGAACTTGTAGAGACATGGTATTCTCTATGCTCGATCCTAAGTAAAATTAGTAAATCTCAAGGCTACCAATTTTTTTTTTTACTTGATGCTTTACACACAAATACAAGCGCTGACGCTCTTTTTGATCGAATTGGCTACAGCTTTGTGGACCGTCGTATCCAAAACATGTTAATTCATGTGTTCAAAACAACAAAGAATTATCCACCTTAAGATCCCTAAGCATAATTATAGCAGTTCGCCAACTAAGGTTCGTATTAGCTAATTCTCAGTAACTTATATATATAATGTAATTAGGCTTCTTTATTGTAAATACTGAGCTATATCACGTAATTTAGGTTTCATATTGTAAATAAGCTTGTGGTTTTCTCTTTTAGTTCTCTCTATATATTTTTTCGGCTTTTTAGCATATTTAATTATTGCTAGAGGTCTGACCAGCCTCACCAAACCCGAGATCAAATAATGCTTCATTCTTCAATCATTCATTCAGGTAGAGATGAAAAGCAAAAAATTAAAACGCTTGCTATTCGGGCGAATTGTTGAAGTTTACTGGTCCTCGGCAGTCGTACAGGCTTCCCAGCCCCCTTGTTTTACGAGAAATGTTTACACTTAGTGTGAAACTCAGGAAACCGTGAACACCAGAAAAAAAAATGACTAAACTAAACTACAGTAAACTAAAAAGCAAACAGCAACAGTAATAGGCCAGTCTCGAATTAACAAAATTCAAAGTTGGCTCTGACGTTGAGGTACAAAAAAATCTTTTAAGATTCGATGCTGAATAATCATTTCTTTTGTTTTATTCCCCTCAACCTAGGAGCCAACTATGAATTTTGAGAATTGTAAAATGGCCTATTACTTTGAGGTTTTGAGGCGTGTTTATGGTAATTGTCGCTCAATCCACATTCCTAAAATATTTCAGGTGTTCACGGTTTTCTGAGACCAGGTTTACACTGGAGGAGATTTTCCCCGATTCTTGACGGATCCAGAACATTTTGGTAACGGATTCGTTTTGTCGTTTACACGCAGATGCATGAATCCGAAATAAAAGCGTCCTGGTTTGGTCACGACCCCGGAGATTTTGAATCTGAAAACTTAAATGAACATTTTCTTTATCAACTAAAATACAGAAATGTTTAATCTGGCTTAATGTATAACATAGTGAAGTAGGCAGACCTTGAAAGAAGTAAGCCACCTCTGAATAATTCTTAATACACACTGCATCGTATTCAGTTTTTTTCCAACAATAGATTGGTAGTGCTGAATCTGTGCAACCCAACTAAGCATCCAATCTCACAATTTTGATTCACGATCCAAACTCTCCTTTTCTCTGTCATCTGTTCCCCCGTTGTCTGTTTAAAAAGAAGAATTGAGAACAAGTTAGACAACCAGAAATAAGTTCTGGCAACTTTGTCTCTGCTGTTCAGTCTAAAGGTAAAGTGTTGCCAACCAGGCGCAAGCACCAATTACACTGGCAGTCATAAAACCACAGCCCTACAGATCCGCAGAGCAAAACATGATTTAGATTGGATGTGGTGTTTAGGATAATTATAAGATGAAGCTGTTGCACACTAGTCATTGTAAAAGTTTGGACCTTTTCTCGAGAAAGAAGGAAGAAGCATATTTTCTAGTCAGCCATCAAACCAATCAATAAACAATAATGCTACTGAAGCTTTGTCAGATTCAGAGAAGCTTCCTCAGGTTTTTGTTTTATGGTGAACTATGATCATTTCTTGAAAAAGAGTGAAATATATACCCCTTATTATATAAACACCAATGAAATACCAGGTGAGCTTTCGCGCGAAAACTTGATATCTTCACATGTGAAAATATCACCTTTGCTGTGGCTACATAATAAATCGCGCCTTTCACACCAAAAAACTATTAAAGTGAAATGGTTTGCTATTTCATTGGTGTTTATATAATAAATAGAACATTACATGGCCGCTTGGAGATACGAAATTTCTCTTCTCGTGTTGAAAAAATATTTCACTCGTTCGCTGCGCTCACTCGTGCAATATTTTTCAACACTCGAAGAGAAATTTCGTATCTCCGCGAGGCCATGTAATATCCTCTATATACAATAATGTGCTGACTGATCGAAACCTTGGACAATGGTGACACTGGTACAATATTGGGATCATTATACGTTTCTGGGAAAATTGCCCTCCTACCCCTCCCCTAAGCCAACATTAACATTTACTTTTCACTTAGGGCAAAATGTTGGCTTAGAGGAGGGGTAGATGGTCAGTGTCTCACAAATGTATAATGATCCCAATATTGTTATAGTGAAACCCGATAAAGCGTTCCTAAAAGAGTAACATTTGAACTTGATTATTTCAATCCTGAGTTCATTATTGGTTTAAATACAGTAAAAACCAGCCACTAAGAACCACCTTTTCCCACATTGGCAATAACAGGTTCGTACATAAATGGCAATTAGCACAAATTTAGGCTATTTAGGTTCTTATTTTCTAAAGAAAAAATTACATTGTAGCTAAGAGCATTTGGTGGTATTCAGCTTATTCTTCATATAAAATATGCACACCATTACATTGCAGTAGGAGTGATAAGGCACCTATGTCTCCAAAGAGGATCCTAAATGTTAACTTCCCTTATTTGCCCAATTGTACAGAGAATTTTTAGGGCATCCCCTCTTTATTTCCAGGAGGCGTGTGTATTTCCTATGGGACCGCATTAATTGGATTAAAGAAGAGCTGTCCAATGATGGTAAAGATTTTATTATCCCTTGGGATTTGCTGAAACCAGTTTCCCTAAAACTAAAAGAAAGATATGGGAAACCATAAAAACAGGTTTACCCGTGACTAAACCAGCGAGACTGGTTTTTCCAGTCAAGGTTGTTTGCCGATTTTGCCGTGACGCATCTGAGGTGACCCATATGACTGAAGGTCTAAAAGTATGGACGCTGCGAAAATTCGTCCTCACCTCAGGTTCATGCACGTGCATGGTCAGATGAGTAAAGATTTGGCGACTTTTTTCCGCTGCTGTCGTTGTCTTTGTGCTGTTCAATAAGTCAGATGACTAAAATGTGTTTTTCGTTTTTGGGGGGGGATAACAATCATACGCGTTAAATTTTCTCTTGTTCAAACTGTTGATCATGAACTATTAAAATTTGACTGATAATATTCTTGGCTACTGGCAAGTCAGGTGAATTATTTCGAGGTACGTATTTCTTTACAGTGAAAAGTTTACGTATTTATTTTCAGCTACTGTTGCCGTTTGTTTTTGATCGATTCGATTACTGAGTATAACAAACGTATTTTCGTTTCTTAATGAAGGTGGACCACCGCCATGTTTTTGAATTCATCATTCAAGTCATGTTATCAATCGCTGTTGACAGTGCTTCGATTATTTGGAATGTGACTACTATTGCCAGCACCATGACAATCAAGGCTGAATTTTTGGAGGGCCAACGGTGCTGAGATGTTTCATAATTATATCAGTGTTTAAATATTTACTCGCGAACTTTGCAATCTTACTTGAAATGATGGACTCAAAGTAACCAACAGTCCGCTTCAACAAGCCTTTATTAAGGGCGTTTAGCACAGGAAGATCCAAGAGCTCAGCTGCTTTCGGACGGTCGGAGAAAAATAAGGTAATTTCGTTTCTTGACTAAAATTGTAATGTTACGCTATTGACGAGATGCAAGACATAACTCTTATTATGTAGAAATTTTCTAAATAAAACCGTTCTTATGATAAATCAAACATTATTGAGTTTAATTGATCAGGTATGCAGATACTAAGGAGTAGGTTTTGGAAAAAGCAAGGGTCCACTTAGTTTTTACAGACTGACTGACTTACAGGTTTTCGGATATTGGATAAAACTGCTTTGAGCACTGATATAAATACCTTCTCAAACATTAAATTGGTATTTATCATCAACAATAGTTAATTTTTCCAACCTTTTGTGGTACTGTCATTCAACTGCTGCTCAGAGGATAGCAGGTTTGAAGCTTCTCTACAATCTTTCTGTGTCTCTTGATTGATTGCAGAAGATTCCAGAGGAAGTTTATTTCCTGTTGGGTTGCAATAAACTGTGCCCTCTGCGCCAGGAACCACTTCACTCTGTTTTCCGTTGGAGCCACGTCTTTTGTACACTGAGGCAGCAAGATTGTACAGCACAGAGAGGTGGACTGGCAGAAAGCAAAGGCCATGGAGAAGACCAAGGAGTACCATGCTAAAGAACATCTTGAAGAAAATCTGAAAAATCTTTGACTTTGAGAAGGCTGTCATCAAGATTCCAATGAGGGTACTGGCACCTAAATAAAAAAAAATCAACATTTAACATTGTCCTCCTTAGTAAAATAATTACAAGGTAGATTCACATTGTATTTGCTTATCTGTAAAATTTTCCAAAGATTAAAGAAACACTGTTTACATGATACTGGTACAATTCAGTACTGGCAGGGTTCCTCTTGTTGCACCACATTCGTTTACATGACAGGAAAATAAAATGTCGTCTCAGTACCAGTCATGCTACAGTCTCAGTCAACTGTCTTCGTACTCTCCCAATGTTGGTGTGCAAGATTTGGTGAGTTACCTGCGATAAACGACATTGGTGGATGTAGTGGTGGGCCAGAAGTAAAAAAAAACAACGTTCGGTGGAAGTGTTCCAACTATTTTTGTCTGAAACTGTAGTACAACTTCACTCCAGTAGCAGAGCTAGCAGGATAGGATTTTCTATCCACCAAAAAGAGCTTTTTCGTGTACATGGACGACTGGAATTAGAAACAAGTAAAACTGAGGGTACTAGCAGCCACACTCGGAGAGTCACGCTCGATTCTCATTCAATTTTGTCTTGCTTCCGTCAGTCTAATTTACATGTATGCCAGAACATTTCACATTTAATTCTTGCCTACATTTTTTCAGCTTTAATCTCACTATAATAGTTATGTCTTGGTGAAAATGTTTGTATTAGGACAAAAACGGGTCAGTAATAATGTGTGAACAAAGCTCGAATATGCGTGAACTTTATACTTTATAAGTCTTCCAGTTAGACATGCGCTTTTCAGCAATACCCTCGGCAGTGAAAGGTTTTAACCCAGGAGTCGTTTCATATAAGCAGGTGGAGCATGATCGTCTGGGTGAGTGTAGTCCTGAATAGGACTGTTGACAGTGACTGACTCTTCGACAACCTGTGCTGTCATCTTCAGAGTCCAAGTGAGTTGTATCACATCAGTTGACGGTATTAAACTCTGGTTATTGACCTGATTGATCAATTAAGTCAGTGTTTTTGGTGGTCTGTCAGTTAAACCGTGACGTTATTGGCTATGAAGACTTAATGTGTTTGGTGCGTTTCAGTCTGTCTATTGTCACAGTGTAACTGCCTTCTGTTAATTGTTGGTTAAATTGTCGGTTATCCATGTCAGTAAGTTGTTTGTGCGGTGCCGGTAATTGTTGACTACAATTCAGTAGTGTTCGTTCTAAAACATTTAGATTTCACATCTAGAGTCTTCATAGCCAATAACATCACGGCTTAACTGACAGACCACCAATAACATCGACTTAATTGACCAATCAGGTCAATAACTAGAGTTGAACACCATCAACAGACGAAATACAAGTCACTTTGACTCTAAAGATGACTATCGCACAGGTTGTCGAAATTTCAGTCACTGTCAACAGTCCTATTCAGGCCTCCACTTACTTGGATGATCATTTTCCACCTACGTACTCTCTACAGTCTTTCCTTACCTCCTAACATGACACTTGCTCCAACATAGGTAACTGCTTCGACCACCCTTTTATCAGCGGACGTATCAGTTGCCTTAACAAAGGCATGAGCTACATGGGCACTGTAGTCCACAGCAAAACCAATGGCCATAACCAGGTTTATCATGGAGATAGAGTTAAGAGAGACATTCAGCAGCCACATCATTCCAAACAACTCAAAGATCAGAGACACAAAACCAACAAACACCAGAAAAGACACACTTAAATCGATCAAGAAGGGGGCTGTCACAATGAACACTGCCAGCGCTGCAATTGTCAGGTTACGAATTGTCTCAGAGAGAATAGCTGCATACTGCTCAAGGTAAACAAAAGGAGCTGCAGCCACAAAAACAGGCAGCTTTGACTTTGCACTTAAATCCTTTCGCATAGACAGCATGGCATCCTTTTTGAATACTGAGCTATGGGAGCGCCTCATGAAAGCAGTTATACGTGAGGCTTCAATCACTGTCTCATTTTGGCCAAATTTGATGTCTCCATTATAATAAGAGAATTTAGATGTGCTGAGGAAACTCTTCAAACTGGCCATGAAGTCATCACCATCGCAAGATTTATTATGATCCTCACAGTACTTCAAGAAATCCCCCATCCATGTAACAGTATCTTTTTCGAAGTATTTATTCAATGCAACAATCTCAGAAAGCTCGGTAATCTCATTTTGCACAGAGACTGTTCCATACTCCACATTTCCACTTGATACAATACTGGTTTCCATGGGTAGTTCGAAATATTTTCGCTCTATTTTCACGAACTCATCAAAATAAGTCCCTTCTTTGGCCAACAAACTTCTGTCAAATTCTTGATCTACGTGAATGGTGGCATATATACCTCCTCCTAGTAAGCAAAGAGAGATAAGCACAACTGCAGTCTTGACTGTTGGGCACATGAGGAACTCTGCCCATCTTTTCATCAATCTGTTTGATACCTGAGGCTGAGGTTCATCCCA
>CALNXK010000218.1:555000-575000 GCA_942486035.1 Porites lobata | reverse complement strand
TCTTCATTTGGTTCACTGTATCTGTATGTTCTTTTCAACAAAAGCAACTGGTAAATTTTCTATTCAAAATTGTTATTTGAGTTAACACACACACTTCATTCCTGGTTGTACTTATTGATGCTGTTTACTGTGATTTGAAACAGAATTCTTTATTTCAGATCATTTTCATGCCACAGTTGGGTGGCATTATTTTTCATGCTGTAGAAATCCCGGATACCATACCACCCTTTACTCTAGTATAAACCTTGCATAGTTCATGTGCAACTCACAATTTTGTCAGAGTAAGCTGGGAAATAATAGTCACCAGTCTTTCAAAATACATTAAAACTATAATTGGCGGGAAATCAAGGTCTGCTTTTCAGTAATTACTAATTCTTTTTTTTTTTAACATATTCGAGTTTAGATGACAAAAAATTTCAATCAAGCCTAATACATGTACATTTTTCATACAAGTCTCAAATTCATAGTAATAATTGGCCAGAAGGTTTTTTCCTTCAAAATTGTAATAATAATAATAATAATAATAATATTAATAATAATAATAATAAAGGCTGTGCTCTAAGGAAAATTGAAGGGAGCCCACTGCTCTGAAACTGTAAAATAATCTAGGGTGCCTGGCATATGATTTGTATGAAAGACATAAGAATGCCTAGTCACCCAAGAGCAAAACTTGGGCACCAGGGGCCATCAGGCTCTGCTAGAGCACAGCCCTGATAATAATATTGTTAATGTGATTGTTATTATGTGAGAGCAACCCAGGGACCAGGGGATAAAGAAATTGTTGAGTAGCTGGCAGCAGAGGGGAATGTTTTGGGTGTATGAGCACAGAATCTGTCAGACCTGGAGCAAGATCAAGGTATTAGAACAAGATAGCATAATTTATAATATTATTTCACCGGAACAAGTTGAAACAGCAAGTTCAACCTCAGTTGTGCTGTGGCATTATAATTATTCACTCTGCTACTCACTAAGGAAACCTGTGTGTAGCATCTTCTTTTTTAAATACTATAATAAAATATTATATGATGCACATTTCTCACATATTTGATCAATGTAAACCAAAGTTAATTTCTTCGGCGGAGCGGGAAGTAAAGGTTTCGCGACGCTCAGGAATGTATCAAAGTTACAATTTTTTGACAAGATTGGGCATGCAAAGTCTGTAGGTTTTCGGTTTTATTCGACTATTTGACGAAGTGAGAGCCGAATTAATTCGAGATATCTCGAGATCACTTCGATTTCTTTGATTCATTCTTTAACTTTTTCGAGGAAGAAAGAATTATTATTTTGGCTTTCCCGGGGTTTGAACCGACTCAGCTGTGTGACCCGTCAGATCAGAGGAGACTCTAAGTTGAGGGATTAGTCGATTGCGCTACTGCGACCCAAGGTAGTTTGGGAGATGAAAAATAGTTATGAAATGATGCACTAGTTTCGGGACAAGATTGGGCATGCAAGTTCGTGACTTTTCAGCTTGTTTCAACTATTTCACGAAATGAGATCGGACTACTTCGTGATATCTTGAGATCACTTCAAGTTTAGTCTTTAATTACTCGAGGAATAAATAGAGGATATTTCGTGGCCGCGCAGAGACACAAAAGTTCTCTTCGAGTGTTGAAAAACATTTCACGAGTGAGCCCTCCTTTCGAACTGTTTTATGATGAATTTAAAGTTACAAAATGCTGCAATAAGACATTTTTCTTTTTTGAGTGTTACGTAGTAAAATTGCTTTCATGCGTTGCGTGACTTTCTCGAACGTTCTCTACGTTTGTGGATTAGGCATGAATAATTAATTAGGGCATGTTTACATTTCAGCATGAGTCAGCAGATTTGCATCAGTTACTGAAATCATAAAATATGTCAAAAAGCTACTACTATTCGCCTGCTGTTTAGTATTTTCTAGAACCTTATGTCAAATGGTATACAAGTTCCAAGCGAGTTCTTTTGAAGAACTAAGTTTTTTCCCACGAGCTGGACTGCTGTGTTTAGTCAAGTGTGACGAAGGTCGATTTTCAGGTATTGTGTTTACAAGTTCGCGGAAGTCGTAAGATATCTGAAGTTCAAGTGAGAGTTTGTTATTATTGGTAGAGGCTGTTTAGTTTTACTCAAAGTTCAAGTCAAGTTTGTGTTGGTGGATGCTGTGTTTTAAAGCTCTGTAAAGGCTATGTTCCTTTGGTGATAAACTTCCTTGTGTTAATCCGACATCCCTGCGTGCTGATAGTCAGTGAATAATTATCCTCAAAACATTCGAACTCGTGACTTTGAGTTTTGGCCAATTCCATGCTCAACGTAATTGACTCCTTACCCATGCCTTACATATCTTTAATCAGTACATGAGACTGCTATGCTGTTTTTGAAGCCTGATGTGACTAAGAAAAATAGAGAATTGTTTTTTTAGAAGGATTTGTATGGAGTCATCAGAGCATAACTGGGCTAATATCTCGGAGACAATTTGTCCCGAAATGCTAGTTTTTGGCAAGTAGGCCTCTTGGATGTTGCTCTTTTCAGAATATCCTGACAAATCCTATAATTTCACAAATTAACACCTTACTCTTACCATATTTGATTTCTTACTATTCCTCCGAATTTACAATTAATTAGTTTCACAACCAGGACGTCGAAGTGTACGCTCCGTAGCGTCTTGTTGCCATAAGGAAGCCAGAGTGCATGCAAATTTGGCAATTGTTTTTGTTTCACGGAAACATGCCTTTTACAGAACTTCACTCAAATAATCAAAAGTCCACTGCATGTGTCAGAATGCTTTGAGAGCTGCACACAATTAGTCATGTGTACCTGATGTGTTTCAATAGACGCTCTTCCATAATGACAAAAATTGGTAGAATTTAGGTAGTTGACTGTACAAACTATAGGGTTTACCATTCACCCAATCAGAACCAAGTGCATATATCTTTCAACCAATCACACACCACATGGTATCAAATTGAACTGTGGCCAGAAAAAGGGGCTTGTAAGTTGTTATTATCTTATACAACATAAAACAGCATGATGTGTGACCTGCAGTGTTGAAGCCATTAATATGTTAAATAAAATGGGGTAACTGTATGCTTTCACCAGTGTGTGTCATATATAACAGGAAACAACATGTAACCAGTAGTGAGTACTGATAAGTAGTTGCCACAAAATTAATACAGCTTGCAGACCTATTTTTAAATAAACTATACATGTTAACAAAATCTAAGATTTCTTGCATGTTACCCAAATGCAAAATTAAGTAAGTTATTGAAGCAAGGAAAGCACAGCCTTGGAGTGGACATTTAAAATTAATAATTTTAACATACATACCTTTTAGAAGAAGTTTTGGTAGCTGCTAATGGCAAGTCAAATCCATCCATTTTTTGACTTTCTATTTTGAGATCCTTTTGATTTTCAGCTGACCCCATGGTATGCAGCTGTAATGTCCAACACCTCCTGAAAGACAGAGAGAAAAAGTTCCTGTTTGACCGTAATAATTATTATTAATACAGTTTAAGTTATACCTGTTTTAGGGGTGCCACATGGTCATCGCTAGAGAATGGTCAATTTTATAAGCTGTTTAATACAGGTTTGACCTGAATCAAGAAGAGAATTTAATGACAGCTGGTACATAGCTTAAATACAGTAAGAGGGTAGCAAAAGGGGGCAGGGGGATGGTCCCGTTTCACAAACAAATGTTGCGTAAATTAGCCTCATTCAATAATTGTTATAAATATCCATCATAAGAGTAATGAGAGGGAAGATAAAAAATTTTTCTTCCTTTTATATTCTTGTCCCAAAACTCCATCACAAGCTACATACAAACTTACTTACTTCATTTAACAAAGTAACCATTCCAGTGCTCACTAAGGTGGAGACAACAATGCAACTTGAAATAATATAACGTATAACCTTGCAAAGCTCAGGGGAGGAGACCTGTACAATGTATTAAGGGATGGGAGGGCGGGTTTCAACACCAGCTCTGTTATAATTGGAAGCTGAGATATACTAGATCTCCTTTTGCTCAGAGTAAATTTAAACCCAGTGCCCTGTTTTTAGAAAAGGATATGGGATTTAAATTGGGTTGCTATCATAAAGGAAGGGCATAGCCAAAGTTGCGTTGACCCTCCTTCCCCCTGAATGTGTAGTTTATTGTAAAAAAGAAATGGGTGTGATATAGTAGATGACTGCAGCCTAATATGGGGTGGCAATTGCTTAATAACAGCTACCTTGTGCCATCTCCAATAATAATATTGTAATAATATAACTTTTGAAGGGTGTAAGTAGTACTTAGTATCTGCTATAGCCCTCAGTTGTTTTGGATACAGAATGGGTATCAAATTGATGACTGCGGATGGCAGGAGTAATGCTGTAGTGAAAACAACAAGTAAGCACTGGTTATTGGGGAAAAAAGTATTTATTGCCAGTGAACTACAGCAATAAATGAGAGCTTTTGTCCTTATTTTTGTACATAATCACACTTGACAACTTTTTTTGTAACAAATGCGAACACAATCACTGAAATAGAAATGAGGATGGAGTTCACAAGGATTGTGAAAGTGATCATTGAATTTGAAGGCCAGTTCATTAGCACAGAACCTCTGCAAAAAGTACCAAATCGTTTATGCAAGTGTACATAACAATTATTCATCAAAGAGGTGGTGGCTAATTGTGGATATTTACCAGGTCGCGAAGCAGCGAGGAAAATATATCCACCACTAGCCAACAACACTGAGGCAAATAATTGTTTTTAATTGCACTGTTTTAAAACAGTGAGATAATTGAGCACAAAATGATGATTTTTGACTCATTTACTGTTGGCAACGATTACAATTTCAGCACCTTGCAATGACCGAACGGCCATTGTGCTTTCTTAAGCCGACAAATAAAACTTTTGAAGGCATTTGTTTAGCTCTTGTGGGGAAATTTCTTCAAAAGGAGTTGTGAATTATTTCGGTATTTAAAACCATTCTGTAAAAAAATATATTAAATTAAGTTTTAAGCTTATTTATGAACATGTCAGCAAAATAAAGTAACAAAAGACTTAATTTGCATTTGTAAACAAAAACCTTTTTCACCGGTTTCATTGATAAATTCAAGTCAAACAGACAAAGCTTTACCTGTTGAATCTTCCAAACCGAATTTCGTCACCTTCTTCAGGTATTTCGGGAACAGCTCGTTCGATTATTTGTGAAATTTCTTTGTTTGTTACTGCAGCAAACCAGAAAGCCATTTTACTTGTAACTTATGGAGGTGAATCAGTGAATAGCACTGGATATCCAGAGGTTGAGTAGCCAATCAGAGCACGCGAAAAACATTATCCACTGTTTTAGTATAATTATACTAAACACGGTTATTTTTGTACGAGCATGAAACATACCCATGCACGAAATATCCACCTAAAAGTAAGGTGATCAAGTTGATTGGTTTCTAAATTCTCAACATATGTAAGCCTGCTCAAACATGGCTGCCATGCACAATCATAGTTTTTTTTAAGTTGAATGTACACTTTCCCTGACCAAATGAATTGACTATTTGTCCTGATGATGGCCTACAACCTCTCATCACAGCCATTCTGTTGACCTATTTATCATACAAATTTATCCTTAAAAAGAGCAGAATGGATTGATTTTTACAAGAAACCCTATAAGTCTATCTGCTTCACCTTGTTGTTTAATTTCTTGGAACAAAATTCTGCCAATCGAACATGTTTATAACCTCTGTGAATGTTATATGTACCAACGAATTTTTAATATTAGGAAACAATGAAAGTTTCTTATAGCATTGTAACCATGTCACACACTTTAATTCCGAGGATCTGAAATGGAGAGGTACTTTTTAAATAATAAAATCAAAATAGAGGGCCAGCAATAAAAATTTTTGTTATGTTTGACTTAAAAGACAAAGTAACTGTGTTGATGTATAAGGCTGCTACAACTACATTACATTTTACATGGGATTGTTTTGGGAAGTCATATTATGAAAAATGTAAACAAAAATTTTGTTCAGTAAAGGCTTTGGTTACAAATGTAACTCTTAACTACATGTCACACATTATGTTCTAGACTGTTCATATATTATGGTAAGCAAAATTACATGTAATAGAGCTCAATTTTAAAGTCATGAGGGAAAGATTTTGGAACTTTGGAAAGTGAGTACTACAACGTGATAAACATAAGCTTAAATGGGGGCTGACTACGTGAGATGGTTTTAATGGTTTTTATAATTAGATGTATGTAATTAATTGAATTATTGTCTTTGAAAAGCCTCCATGCGGAAAGTCAATAAAGTATGTAGGTATGTATTTAATTCTAATTAATGGTTTTAATTCTAATGTTAAGCTTAAGCTTATTAATAGTTATAGTTAAAGGCATAATTATTTACTGCCAAATATCGCGATTGTTGTTGTTTCCTGTTGAATCCACAGAATACAGTGTATGAATTAAGCATATTTTTTTAAACCTATTACCTTGTGAAATATGCATCCTGATCTTTGAACACGATAATTGGCCCAAATCTATTTTTAAAGGACTTTGGACTAAATACATATATTTCTAAATCGACGCTGTTTATCGCCACTTTGACTCAAAATATTAAAGTAGACTGAAACCACCGCATCCTCGTTGTCAACGGACGGCAATCTTATACGAGCCCTCAGATGGTGAGTTACGAAGTAGCCCCAGCTGTGAGGAATGCGAGCAAAATAAACCATTTTCAGAGGCTTTTGATACCGCGTTTCAAGTGTTTTTCCCCTGGAATTTGTTCCAAACAAAGCAAGCCTCGATCTGGCGCTGCTCGGGAGTTTGCGCGGTAAGGAAATTTGCGAGTGTAGAAAGAAGATCAGTTCATCATGTATTGAGGAAACGGTTATTGCAAATGCTTACATTTTAGCAGTTATGGGATCAGAAGATAACCAAAAATAATTTAGGGAGACCATTAAAGACGGCGATGGCATTAGAATGAGAGAAAAACAAGGCCAAAAAAACTTCCCCTACATATCCACACCCACACATTTAAAAGCCGTTCAGGAAACTAAACAAAAGGAAATGAAAATGCACGGATTGTTTTCAAACGATTCTTTTCTACACGGGCCCTACATGCAGTTGAGTAGTTGTGAACTTACTCGCTCTTGCTTCTGATCCTTTTGCAGCTTGTCGCTACCGAAAAGACAGATATTCGTCAGTTTTATAAAACGAAATGCCTTGTTGGTCAAGACGCACTCTCCTCACTGAACTGATGCACAGGAATACTGATACTGTTTTTACTACGACGCATGTTTTTACTTCCGCGATAAACGTCTCCCGCAAGAGACGAGTACGTGTTTAGAATATGTTAACAACGTCAAAATAGATCCACATTTGGACTATTATGTAAATACAGAGACAAACTTGTTGTTTTCGGTATCGGCTCTCATAATTCATGTGATTTTCAGTCACGTTCAACCAGAGGGACACGTACGCTGTTTTCGATTTTTTTTGTACGACATTACTGGCTGATCTGATAGCCTTACAATGATGAGCTAGTTGGGAGAAAATGTGTCGTATCATAAGCGCGACACGTACGGTTTTAGCTCTTACAGGTCATATCCTGAGTAAAATTCCTTGAATAAGCAGGTGGTGGTGGTTGCAACGTTGTTCCTCGCGAAGCGATACTCGAGACCCCGCAAATAAATTTGTCGCGCGAGAAGCGCGTGGATCGTGCGTGGATCATAGCTGCCTGCACTCCCATTTCTAGGTGTTTAGGCCATCCTCTTTTTTTTTTCCTCCGTTTAGCGTCATCCGACCGACCCAAATATTTGGCATTTTCAAAACAAAAAAAAAGTAACGACGTAGTTAAACCATTTTTTATTTAAAATAATTATTTTAATCTGAAAAATTAGCATAGCAACGGTATAGAGAAAAACAGGAACATTTTTTGCAGTATATTGTGCATTTTGTTAATACAAATATGTGAATGTTAACTTTTAACGTCATCCTGGGTTACCAGGGCCTCCTATTCCGAGACTTCTCGAGATTTTCTTTTTAGATTTTCTTTTCAGTCGGACCGACCTACCCAACATCAGGAAACCCATTCGACGTTAAACGAAAAAAAAAAAAATGGGGGGAAGACCTTAGCGTTTACGGGGTCGTTTTCGTCACTTGTCAGTCGCGTATGCAACTATGCGACTAACAAGCGACGCGGACGACTTCTTAAACGCTAAAAGCCGTGAAATAGAGAAACTTCGGCTCGCAGGGTAACTGCCCCGTACTTTGCTACAATGCTGATTGAAAATTGTCTTGCCCTCGGAATGTTAACGGTGCGGAAGTAGCACTCGATTGTGTTAGGTCTGGTCAAGAAATCACTGTTTACAGTCCATGATCGGGAGGACAATGAGAAACGTGAAAATTAATATATGGTCCTAGTGCTACTACACGTATGCGTCATTTCTCTACGGTCGCCTTTGACAGAGAACTACCTTCCCGTTTTGTGCTAATAAGTTCGTTCCCTTGACAACAACAAGTCCAAAATGAAATAGAGAGGAGAAGTCGTTACGTCACGTTGCCATGGCATGCCATTGGGTGACAACAAACCGATAAAGTCACTTAAAGTCTATTGGCACTTCTTTAAACTCCACCGATCTTTAATAATTCAATTTCATTTAATTTTGCAAATCTTGGCGAAGTTTTCTTTGGAACCGTATCTATCGTTATCTAAGTTCAGTAAAAAAAGAAAGCGAAAATTGCAATAACGTAGCCTCCCGAACTACTATCTCATCAAAATAGAAAAATAAACTACGCGCGAAATTATGTAGGACCCGCGGGAGCTTCTGCGTCGAACTACTGTAGGCTTCTGACAATCGGAAACTGAATAACAAAATTTAAGCGCTAAATTTTTTCTTACCTTTTTTCTGGACCTGTATCTGCTGTAGTGGCCGGCATTCGGAGAAACAATAAAAATGTAAGATGTACCAGAGACAATAAATCCACTTGACCACATGACGTACGTGTTTCAGCCAACGAGGAGGTTGGCCGGTTTGGCACGTGCGAGAGTAACGCTTTCTCGCCTTGCTTCCGGCTGCATGACCCCAAAGAAAGTAACTTAAAATAAAAGTTTCACTTTACTTCTTATTAATAACGATAGGGAAACGCAATGTTATTTTGCAGTTTCGAATAAAAAAAAAGGACAAAAAGTTAAACTTAGGCTTGGAAAGTAAAAAAATACCCAGAAAAGAAGTCAAAACCAAAAATATATGGCGCGCCAGGTTCCCTAGGAGCTCGTCCTGCCCCAATAAGGAACGCGTGACAAAACCCTTATCAGCAGAGGCCTCTTTTCTCTTTTGTTTGTGCTTATGAACTGATCGAGACTGTATAGGTTGAGTTTGTCTTTGCAGAGAAGTGCATACCAACGCTCGAAAGGATGCCGATAATTGACGGGGAAGACTTAAAAGCCTGTGTTGGAAAAAAAAAGGCCAAGCAACGCAAAGGAATAGCTAGTATGTTTCTTGAAAATCTTGTCGGCTCGAACACAAAAGGTTTCCTATATGCGCCGAAGACTGCGATCACAACTTAAGAGACGGTCACAAATCAAAGAAGAGAAGAGACAAAAATACTAGAATTTGGGTCGGGCTGGTGGGGGGAGATGCCAAGAAGCAGGGTTAGTTAGACAAGACAACAAAAGAGTATGAAACTTCAGAAGAAGCTTTTAATGAAGCTCTTATAAGGAATTATCAAAACCTTTGTCGAAATTATGTTTACGCCCTTGTCTGTAAACAACGAGTAATTTTTAAAGACTGCATCCAGTGAAAAGTCGTCCACTTGTTAGTCACGTCATCCCAGGAAAAAGGAAATATACCAAAAGGTTGGACTCCCCAGAGAAAAAGGAAGTTCGTGGCGGTCAAAAGTCAGCAAGAAAACATGCAAATTCTCGTGTCTCGACGATGAAGACAAAAAAGAGACTGCTCGAAGTCTCAGAGTAGTCTGACGCCCGGGACGACGTGATTAACACCGACGATGACGAATTGTTGTTTCGAAGCAAATATTGCCTAGATTTTTCCATTACCTGAGGGCTGCTAAAAATTTCCAAATGACAGTTCCATTCACGTACAATTTCCGAAGCGTATCTAATAACTTCCCTACAAAAAATGCGAGATAGTTGCAAGAAATGCAAGAAACACAGTGCAGTAAAAGAAAATTCAGTGGCAAAAAGGGAAATATATAAACTCAAGTCTCCCCCACGATTTCTTTCTTATCGCTCTGAATTTTTCAATGATTAATAACGAAACAATTAACAATTACTTGTATCCCTTAGTTACAGTTTTTAAAAGTTCAATTAGCTTTCTTATTTGTTGACGAGTTTAATTTCAGAAACGTCATAAGGATCAAGACTAACATCCCTAGTGCTGAAGTGCCTCTATTTGTCATTAAATTTCCTAAAAAGGAAGACGAAAAAAAAGTTCCTTTAGCTCACCATGGACACTAGTGTCCATGATGCTGAAGCACCTTCATTGGTCAAATTCTTAGTGAGGTTGAGTTAAAAGAAAAGATATTGTTATTCGTGGTCCAGAAAGCGAGGAAACACTACAAAAAACCGTTGCGGTGCAGTCTGTCAAGAGGCTATTGATTAAAAAAGGTAAGAAGGAGTCAGCAATAGAAGTTTGTGCTTGTTCATTAGTCTTTAACGTATCCAGAATTTAGTGTACCAACGCAAGATGTTATGAAAATGAAAACCGTTAGAACACGTTGCGGTTTTTTTCTCCTGTTTATAGTGAATCCGACTTTAAGCGTGTTTGTATACTTTGCAAACCTCAACATCGCTGTCATCCTTTTGATTGTTTTTTCTTAAAAAAAAAGCCCTTAGGAGCTTAGAAAGTATTTTTCAAAAAGCTAATTAGCGGCCCATAAATGTATACTCTAATTTTCGGCATTTGTCCATTCTAACGGCCTGACCTCCGGCTCTAACTTCTGAGGCACTTCTCTGCTCTTCTCTAGCAAATTCAGGGTAACAGGAAGAGGTTATATATTACACATACTTTGGGGAGGGGGCATGGGAAGAGAGTGGGGTAAACAATATTCATAAATCGTCATATCTTTTTAGTTTAGAGATGTGTAATGACAGGAAAAGTCGTTATGTCATGTTGCCATGGTAGCAAAATCTCCGGTGGGATGACAACAAACCGAAAACATCACATAAAGGAATTAGCCGGCGGTATTGTGTGGGTGCGAGATTAAAGGGCAACTCTCGCGTAGGACAACATTTTTCAGGAAAACCTTGCAAATGTTTCTCTCATTGTAATACCATCAAGAAATATATCTTCAGCGATCTATTTGGCTCAGAAATCGAGATTCAAAGTGTTAAATTTGCCGCTCACTCGAACTTCCGCCATTAACGCTTCGATTTTGCCTATCACGTGACGTGACGTCACAGGTGTGGAACAACAGATGATCTCGAAAATGGCTGACTGTAGTTCTTCAAGTGATAGCGCTACCTCTTTGTCCGATTATTCGGTTCTAGAAAAACTTTTAGAATGCGAAGTATAGGGAAGCCCTTCACGGAAATTCAACCTCGGCGTTTTGAGCTGCCTGGAAGATCGTCCGAAGCTGATGAAGTTCGTGCGTCGCCGGAAAACATCGAGCCTACCACTCGCCCGCTGCGATCTCGATAGTGAAGAATGGTGAGTGCCTAGATGGTTTTGAACAATTCTTGTGTACAGTGCGATCCGTAAATCGCTTGATTTCATCAATGCTATGAATGCTTCAAATTGTAAAAGGAAAAGGACTAATTAAACACGCATTTTTTTTGTATACTGAGCGTTTATAATTTTAGATCATTGTTTTCATATGTACAAGTAGTCGAAAGCGTACCTTCCCCTTCTAACGACTACTGGAAATGATAATCTGGGCAAGTTGTCTCTGTGTAGTTTTCTTTTAATTTCTGCTTTAATCCTGGTTTTACAAAAAGCAGTGATTTATATCGGAAGCAATAACTACGCTCTCGTAATTCGTTGACTGCAACGCAAATAAATTTCCATATCTTTGCCCCTTGACAGCCGCTCATGCTCGACTCGTGGAGTGCGTGCACTTTAAAATTTTTCTCTTTTGTTGTTATACAGATTGTTATACATAATAACTGAAAGGCGCTGTACAGTTGTTTTCCTACAAGTCGTTCACTTACTTTTACTGTGTCTTGCTCTGTCAATGAATTTGGTTCAGAAGTTATTATTCTAGCTTCTGTGTATCCTGATGTTATTATTAAGACAATTTAAATTTGGGATGAGATACACCTCCATACTCATGTGAACTAACTGCTTGCATAAAACGTTTCTGCTCCCCAGTATATGATTTTCGAGGTTGGGACATGTCGTATTCACTTAAGTTTTTGTCTGGAGCACAACAATGGTTATGTTAACTACAATAATATTGCATTTGATGAGATATAACTGCAGGAACTTCTATTATAATACGCCCAGTATTGAAAACGCGTACATATTTGAAACTATTTTGTGGTTATGGGCAGGAGATAGTATGATGAAGCCATAAACGTTAAAGAGTGAATAAGCTCAAAATTGAAATAATATTCTCTGTCTTGACTTATGGCAGTTTGATAATTTTCTGGGTGCAGAATGAAAAGGTCAATATTCAACACTTGCTGTGTTGCCCTCCTTTAACTGACGTTCAATATTTATGACTAAAGAAAATAACTACTATTGGATGGGGGGAAAATATCTGCTTCCAACGGGTGGCTGTTGTAAAACGTAAATATTTGGAGGCAGTTGAAGTTAAAAATATGGAGGAGCCTCCTAGAGGAGCATAGTGGAACACCCAGGATTCCAGGCAGTTTGTCTGAATTACTGGGTGTTACGAGCTGCATGGCAATAGAAGCAGCAGCATGGTGCCTCAGCATATGAAGAATCAGATCATAAAAAAAGCAGGCACATTGCCTACAGGCAATTGGCAAGGTGATACTGGGGCTCCCTTAGCAGGGACACAGGGGTTACATTACCATCCTTGATTCCTGTGCAGTTAAGTTCATACGACCTCATTTCCAGGAGCCTGAAAGGTTGGAGGATGAGATGGAGTTCACAGGATTCCATTGTGCAGGGCCGAGTTGTTCAAAGCTGGGTTAAGATAACCCAAGGTTAGTGTGACATTTAAATTGAGATTTTAAAGCTTAAAAGCAATTCAGTTTTAATTCTTTTTTGTCCACAAGTTGATGATTGGAAGCTCTACAAATAAGGGAGAAAATTATCCGAGAAAATGCTTTTGAACACAAGAAAAAGAAACCAGGGTTAAATTTAACTCCGGGTTAAGCGCTAACCGGCCATCGAACAACTGGGCCCAGATGAATAAATATACGATGTATTGCAAATTACCCTACTGTATATAAAATATGATGCAATTTTCTCACTCACCACTGGAAGACTGGGCTAGAGCAACTTTGTTGCCATTAAAATGATTGCTACCCAGCAAACAATGTCAACAATAATTGTTGGAACTAAAAAATCTATAAGACTACATGGTCTTTTAAAGTGCAATGGTGTCAGTGTGTGGGAAATACATAATTCTTCTTGACTATTTGCTCCCAGCTTCTGAATAATAATGGCGGATTAGTGTTTGACTAATAACATGTCACCCTATTTTTTCCAGCAGGTGTGATTGTTAACTGGGAAATAATGTACAAGTTGAAACTTTATATCTTAAAGGGCAACTCTCGGGAAAATTACCCCTGTTATTTAAGTTCTCTATGGTTTCCTAATGGCATGTAATGTCTCTCTTTGGTGAAATTTCGGATATATCTGCGAAACTTATTTTTTTATAATTTTTCGAAAACTCGATTTTTGCCGCCATTTTGAAAACATTCGGATTTCAGGTTAGTCACGTGATTTTACGTCACACGTGTGGAACACGGATTGCCAAGTGAAGATTATAAGAGAAAAACGCACCAAATTTATCTTGCAAATAAAGGAGAAATAGAGCCTCTACTGTCATATTAACGTTCAGGAAAAGCATTTCGATGATGGTTCCAATTTTCAAATTTACACGGGCATCAGATGCGGGTGATTTAGATTTTTTTCTGTATTTTTTTTGTTAGGGTATTTTTGAAGTCGCGTGAGACATTTATCGATCCGAGGTCAATAATTGTAAACAGCAAAGCTCCTAATCTGCTACGTATAATACAAAGAACATCTTTCCTATAGCAGATTTAAAATTCTGATACAACCATTAATGTTACCTGATGGGTTTTGATACCCTTCATTCCTCGAAAACGATTTTTTCCCGGGAAATACTCGCATCTTTGAAGAGAACTCCGTCACAGACCGCTGTACCGGCCTGATTCTATACCGCCTTTTGTGTTTTCACTTAAGTGTGTTGTTCTCTTGTCTGAAATCTGCAGATTCCATCTATTTACCTTTGCTTCTAAACACGCGAAATAAAACTCACTTCTCGCCGAAAATTGCGATTTTATGATCATCATTTTGAATGTAGTTATTCGAGATGTGCTCTCGAGATTGTAGCGTCATTCCATTGCAAAACCTGCACACACGCTAAAATTACATGTAATGGGCCTTTTAAGGATGGAAAGAAACGAAAACAGTTGATTAAAAAAAGTTGATTAAAATAGGATTGCTTCATTATCTTTAGTGGTACTTTGTACCCTCCTACCCGCGAACACTATAAAACTGCCTTGATAGCCACGCGTGTCACGCTTCTTTTGCAATACTTCCCTTTGGGACTTCTCACAAGAAAGGAAAAAAGAAATTATCAGCCCGTTTTTAAATCCCCGACGCAGTACTTTTGGAAAATTCCAAGGTGAAAAATGCGATCCATAACGAGAGTGAAAAAGGAGAAAGAACTAGGAAAGGTTCCTGCAGTATGAACCTTTTTATTGAAGGTTACGGCTTAAGCACCATAACTGAAAGTCTTTGCTGGCTATTAAGAAAATTCAAGGGCTTTAAAAACTACATGTTGAACCTGCCACTGAATACCCCTACACTACTTGCTGCATCCAAAGAGAGGCCCAACAGAGATGAAGCAATGGGTTCTTTCGTTAGCAGATAAAATCTTTCCAGCCTTGTCAACTAAAGAAGGACCACAATGCCCTGCAATGTTTTGATTCTTTGTAGTTTAGGCTAAGCTAGGTCACTACCGCAATTAGTGACTTAGATGACCATGCACTGTATGGTCCACTTAAACTGTGACCGGTTTTCTTTATTATTATTGCCTTCTCAATTAAAATATGCAAGATGGAAACAATCCATTTGTGAATTCTAATTAAAAATGAGGATTTCCCATTATAACCTAAAGATATACAGCAATGAACAATAAAATACCATTTTATCATTAAAGGGCAACTCTCGCGTAGGACAACATTTTTCAGGAAAACCTTGCAAATGTTTCTCTCATTGTAATACCATCAAGAAATATATCTTCAGCGATCTATTTGGCTCAGAAATCGAGATTCAAAGTGTTAAATTTGCCGCTCACTCGAACTTCCGCCATTAACGCTTCGATTTTGCCTATCACGTGACGTGACGTCACAGGTGTGGAACAACAGATGATCTCGAAAATGGCTGACTGTAGTTCTTCAAGTGATAGCGCTACCTCTTTGTCCGATTATTCGGTTCTAGAAAAACTTTTAGAATGCGAAGTATAGGGAAGCCCTTCACGGAAATTCAACCTCGGCGTTTTGAGCTGCCTGGAAGATCGTCCGAAGCTGATGAAGTTCGTGCGTCGCCGGAAAACATCGAGCCTACCACTCGCCCGCTGCGATCTCGATAGTGAAGAATGGTGAGTGCCTAGATGGTTTTGAACAATTCTTGTGTACAGTGCGATCCGTAAATCGCTTGATTTCATCAATGCTATGAATGCTTCAAATTGTAAAAGGAAAAGGACTAATTAAACACGCATTTTTTTTTTGTATACTGAGCGTTTATAATTTTAGATCATTGTTTTCATATGAACAAGTAGTCGAAAGCGTACCTTCCCCTTCTAACGACTACTGGAAATGATAATCTGGGCAAGTTGTCTCAGTGTAGTTTTTTTTTTAATTTCTGCTTTAATCCTGGTTTTACAAAAAGCAGTGATTTATATCGGAAGCAATAACTACGCTCTCGTAATTCGTTGACTGCAACGCAAATAAATTTCCATATCTTTGCCCCTTGACAGCCGCTCATGCTCGACTCGTGGAGTGCTTGCACTTTAAAAATTTTTCTTTTGTTGTTATACAGATTGTTATACATAATAACTGAAAGGCGCTGTACAGTTGTTTTCCTACAAGTCGTTCACTTACTTTTACTGTGTCTTGCTCTGTCAATGAATTTGGTTCAGAAGTTATTATTCTAGCTTCTGTGTATCCTGATGTTATTATTAAGACAATTTAAATTTGGGATGAGATACACCTCCATACTCATGTGAACTAACTGCTTGCATAAAACGTTTCTGCTCCCCAGTATATGATTTTCGAGGTTGGGACATGTCGTATTCACTTAAGTTTTTGTCTGGAGCACAACAATGGTTATGTTAACTACAATAATATTGCATTTGATGAGATATAACTGCAGGAACTTCTATTATAATACGCCCAGTATTGAAAACGCGTACATATTTGAAACTATTTTGTGGTTATGGGCAGGAGATAGTATGATGAAGCCATAAACGTTAAAGAGTGAATAAGCTCAAAATTGAAATAATATTCTCTGTCTTGACTTATGGCAGTTTGATAATTTTCTGGGTGCAGAATGAAAAGGTCAATATTCAACACTTGCTGTGTTGCCCTCCTTTAACTGACGTTCAATATTTATGACTAAAGAAAATAACTACTATTGGATGGGGGGAAAATATCTGCTTCCAACGGGTGGCTGTTGTAAAACGTAAATATTTGGAGGCAGTTGAAGTTAAAAATATGGAGGAGCCTCCTAGAGGAGCATAGTGGAACACCCAGGATTCCAGGCAGTTTGTCTGAATTACTGGGTGTTACGAGCTGCATGGCAATAGAAGCAGCAGCATGGTGCCTCAGCATATGAAGAATCAGATCATAAAAAAAGCAGGCACATTGCCTACAGGCAATTGGCAAGGTGATACTGGGGCTCCCTTAGCAGGGACACAGGGGTTACATTACCATCCTTGATTCCTGTGCAGTTAAGTTCATACGACCTCATTTCCAGGAGCCTGAAAGGTTGGAGGATGAGATGGAGTTCACAGGATTCCATTGTGCAGGGCCGAGTTGTTCAAAGCTGGGTTAAGATAACCCAAGGTTAGTGTGACATTTAAATTGAGATTTTAAAGCTTAAAAAGCAATTCAGTTTTAATTCTTTTTGTCCACAAGTTGATGATTGGAAGCTCTACAAATAAGGGAGAAAATTATCCGAGAAAATGCTTTTGAACACAAGAAAAAGAAACCAGGGTTAAATTTAACTCCGGGTTAAGCGCTAACCGGCCATCGAACAACTGGGCCCAGATGAATAAATATACGATGTATTGCAAATTACCCTACTGTATATAAAATATGATGCAATTTTCTCACTCACCACTGGAAGACTGGGCTAGAGCAACTTTGTTGCCATTAAAATGATTGCTACCCAGCAAACAATGTCAACAATAATTGTTGGAACTAAAAAATCTATAAGACTACATGGTCTTTTAAAGTGCAATGGTGTCAGTGTGTGGGAAATACATAATTCTTCTTGACTATTTGCTCCCAGCTTCTGAATAATAATGGCGGATTAGTGTTTGACTAATAACATGTCACCCTATTTTTTCCAGCAGGTGTGATTGTTAACTGGGAAATAATGTACAAGTTGAAACTTTATATCTTAATGATAAAATGGTATTTTATTGTTCATTGCTGTATATCTTTAGGTTATAATGGGAAATCCTCATTTTTAATTAGAATTCACAAATGGATTGTTTCCATCTTGCATATTTTAATTGAGAAGGCAATAATAATAAAGAAAACCGGTCACAGTTTAAGTGGACCATACAGTGCATGGTCATCTAAGTCACTAATTGCGGTAGTGACCTAGCTTAGCCTAAACTACAAAGAATCAAAACATTGCAGGGCATTGTGGTCCTTCTTTAGTTGACAAGGCTGGAAAGATTTTATCTGCTAACGAAAGAACCCATTGCTTCATCTCTGTTGGGCCTCTCTTTGGATGCAGCAAGTAGTGTAGGGGTATTCAGTGGCAGGTTCAACATGTAGTTTTTTAAAGCCCTTGAATTTTCTTAATAGCCAGCAAAGACTTTCAGTTATGGTGCTTAAGCCGTAACCTTCAATAAAAAGGTTCATACTGCAGGAACCTTTCCTAGTTCTTTCTCCTTTTTCACTCTCGTTATGGATCGCATTTTTCACCTTGGAATTTTCCAAAAGTACTGCGTCGGGGATTTAAAAACGGGCTGATAATTTCTTTTTTCCTTTCTTGTGAGAAGTCCCAAAGGGAAGTATTGCAAAAGAAGCGTGACACGCGTGGCTATCAAGGCAGTTTTATAGTGTTCGCGGGTAGGAGGGTACAAAGTACCACTAAAGATAATGAAGCAATCCTATTTTAATCAACTTTTTTTAATCAACTGTTTTCGTTTCTTTCCATCCTTAAAAGGCCCATTACATGTAATTTTAGCGTGTGTGCAGGTTTTGCAATGGAATGACGCTACAATCTCGAGAGCACATCTCGAATAACTACATTCAAAATGATGATCATAAAATCGCAATTTTCGGCGAGAAGTGAGTTTTATTTCGCGTGTTTAGAAGCAAAGGTAAATAGATGGAATCTGCAGATTTCAGACAAGAGAACAACACACTTAAGTGAAAACACAAAAGGCGGTATAGAATCAGGCCGGTACAGCGGTCTGTGACGGAGTTCTCTTCAAAGATGCGAGTATTTCCCGGGAAAAAATCGTTTTCGAGGAATGAAGGGTATCAAAACCCATCAGGTAACATTAATGGTTGTATCAGAATTTTAAATCTGCTATAGGAAAGATGTTCTTTGTATTATACGTAGCAGATTAGGAGCTTTGCTGTTTACAATTATTGACCTCGGATCGATAAATGTCTCACGCGACTTCAAAAATACCCTAACAAAAAAAATACAGAAAAAAATCTAAATCACCCGCATCTGATGCCCGTGTAAATTTGAAAATTGGAACCATCATCGAAATGCTTTTCCTGAACGTTAATATGACAGTAGAGGCTCTATTTCTCCTTTATTTGCAAGATAAATTTGGTGCGTTTTTCTCTTATAATCTTCACTTGGCAATCCGTGTTCCACACGTGTGACGTAAAATCACGTGACTAACCTGAAATCCGAATGTTTTCAAAATGGCGGCAAAAATCGAGTTTTCGAAAAATTATAAAAAAATAAGTTTCGCAGATATATCCGAAATTTCACCAAAGAGAGACATTACATGCCATTAGGAAACCATAGAGAACTTAAATAACAGGGGTAATTTTCCCGAGAGTTGCCCTTTAAAGTTATGGCGGCGGAGCCGTGTTCCAAAAAAAGGGAGTAGGGACGAGGCGGTTGAAATACCGCCTGCCAGAAAACCCCGGTCTTTTGAATAGTCCGCACACCAGTGTGCGGGGAAACGGATTGGTCGAGGGCCATACATATGTCAATCATGTTAAATGAGCCTTCGCATGTATTTCCCAATTTAGGGAGCAGATGGCAAACTGGAAAAGACGTACATGTAAAGTGATTGTGATTTCCGCTTTAAAAAGAGCATAATTGATGACCAAATTGCCGAAATGGCGTCTTTAAACTTCACAGCGCTGGAATTGTCTTTATTTAGCCGTAAGAAACAAAGGTCAAAGAAAATTAAAACACTTTACAACTGCATCTGAGATCAAATCCTTTCAGGAACACCTACAGAAGAATAAACCACCGGAAATGGTTACTCAGTATGCATGTAACAAACCAGCTTAATGACCTTTTAATGTTAAGCCTAGTGTTGCAAAAAAAGATTTACTCAGTCAAAGTTTAGAATGATACATGCACCGTGTAGTGCTAGTAACCTTCGAGCGAGAGCCGAGAAAATAACCTCTGTTCAAGCAAAATAACCTCTGTT
>CALNXK010000218.1:465000-545000 GCA_942486035.1 Porites lobata | reverse complement strand
GAGTAATGGGGGCGAAAACCAGATTATACTCTTAGGTCGGATGTACTTGTCGGCGACCATTAATTGATGAACAGCACGCTGAAGTATCATTGAGAAGACAGGCAGAACTGATATGGGTGAAGTTAGTCCTGACATTTTTTGAAACTTCAGTCCTAGTGTCTTATTTTTTGCTATGCACCGGAATGGTTTATTTGAAAATGGTCTTTTTTCTGTTCTTATGTCTTGGAATGACCCTATTATGCTTTTTATATTTAGATCAGTTATATTTTCCCTTGTTATCATATTATCGGAAATCAAAGTGAAGCTATTTTTACACAAACAATGACTTTTTGTTTCATTTTAACAGAAATACTGCAAAAGTAGTCAAGACAATTACACAATTGATTTGTTAGTAGCTACTTGTAATACAAATATAGATGTCAATAAAAATTGGTGACGTGTAAAAGAAAAGAAAAGAAATGATGGACATTGCTATGGAAGTGTTTATCTTGGAAAACTTACGTGTACATGTATATCGATCACTGAAAGTGGAATCTTTTTGTGTTTTTTAACTCTGTATTAATAGTGAAATTTAGGCGTTGGAAAATTCCATCGGACATTTCTTAAGGACTTTAGTTTTACTTTAGAGTCAACTATAATTCACTATAGTTTCTATCATTTATTTGTGCTGTCTCATTTCACCTCAATTGAGACTGATGAGTCCTTATAATCTTTATCAATTCATGACAATTTACAATTTTTATAATCCTGGTACAGATCATCCCAAATGAACGAAAATGGAGGAGCCTGACGTGGAACTCAAGGGAACTAGCTACAGGTGAGTAAACTTGAAATTTTTCTATATCACAAGTTTTTGAGACTGCCCTCTTATCTGGTTTGTACAAATGTATATAAAATAATGATGTTACATTGGATTGACTATGATTATTGTTACTTTGTTTTTCCTTTTTTTTTTCATGTTTTAAAGTTTTTGAATCATCTTTATATTTGTTAAAAAACGTTTTGCAAGTGTTACGTAATCATCATCATTTTTCGTAACTCTAATTTCTGTTGCTAACCGTTTTCCTGTACATAAGTATTTCCAGCAATATTACCTCGCGATAGGACAGTACAAGCTAGACTGATTGATATTGCTCTTTCAAAAGAGGGATGAAAATATTACTCATGCAGAGAATCATAGTCTCTTTCTTCGGATCGCTCTCTCCTGAGCAGGAGCCCATAACCCTGACCTTCTTTTATGAAAAAGAACTGTAATATTATTGAGCTGCAACCTATCCTACAGTACTTTCCAAAATGAAGAAAAAGATGAACAAGAACGTCGGAGAGAGTAAAATCGGGCTGCTACAGTTCGAGGCTAGGGATTTGGAACGACCAAATCACTCCACATTTAAGAGTGACAAACACTCTGAGTCTGCAAACATTGGTTTGTAATTCCGAAATCGAATGAAGTACAGTGCTGCGCTTACTGTCTTCCTACCTTTTTGCATCTTTAGGTACTTCCCAATTTACGACCGCACTTACCCTGTTTTTTGTGTTTGATAAATCAGTGACGTAGGAAAATGATATGTGGCCTGGAAAGCGAAAACGGACACTAACGGTTTTTCGTGTAGTGAGCAAAAAACGGATTGGGTGGAGTACTAAACGGAGAAAAGCAGTAACAACTAACGGGATAGAAATTCAAGAGGTTAAAAAATATATTAAAAAATTTTGTGATAAAAACTTGAAACAAATTCATAGCAATGGTTATAATATCTAAATACTGTTCTTTGTCAATCGGGAAAGTATCTGTCTTTCAGTGAATTACGATAGACAACAGTAGGGACCTCAAGCAACGACAGCGACGACGACGACGGCAGTGAAAACATGAAAAATCACTAAAAAAAAGTGAATTTGTGTCGTTTCAAACTTTATCGCGTCTATTTGGAACCGCTCATCGTCAAATGTAGGCGACTTTTCCTGGAGTTGAATTCTTAAGGGCTTTATCCATGTTCAAATAGAGAAGGGAAAATTGTCGTAGTATGTCCACGTAGTACATAAAACGTCGCATTGGGAGGTTTCACGTTGTAGTCGTGCAGTGGACGTCAAAGAAATGTACTAAAAAGCGTGATGAACGTGCAGAGCAGTTGTTTTGCTCATAAAGCCATTTGTTTTATGACGTCGTTGTTGTCGTCGTCATTGTCGTAGCTTAAGGTGCCTAGTAATAATGGCGTCAATGCCCCACTCCTCCCTCCAGCAAAGTTGATGGTACTTGCCAAAAAAGTCATTTGACCAAAGCCAGCTGTCGTACATGTTTCTTTCTTCTCGTGACGATGATTTGTTTTAGTAGGAAAAGCTCTATCAGGTAAAGTAACTTAAGAAAATTTTCGTCTCTCTATTGCGGTTTCGAACGAGACAGTAGGGAACTTAAGCATCGACAACGAATCGGACGACGACGACGTTTCGTAACCGCGGCAGACTGGGTCAAGGGTTTCGTTTTTGACGGGGAAAACGATGTTTAAGCAGTGCAGCTTCCCAGAGAGACGTCGAATTTTTCTTTGCGAAGAACTTTGTCTCGTTACAGTCTTGTTATGGCATTCAAAGACGTCTGTAATTTGCATCCTATAAGCTATGATGATGGTTGAATCGACAATGGCTAATGTTTTCTTTGCCACCTGGATTATTCGATTTTGGAGACAGTTCTCTTCGTCGCGCAGCTTTTGTTTTTGGTTTGAAGTTAAAATCGATTAACGATCTCGAACAGGTTTTGACTCGCAGTTACGCTAAACAGTTTCGGCTGCTGAAGAGAATTCAGTGCTGCTGCAATGTTCTCCCATATTTGTCCACTCTTGGCTCTCCTCATAGCCACATCATGTTCCAGCTGAGTCCACTGGAAACATTTGCCTTTACTAGCGGCTAAAAACAACATGGGAAATTATGACATTTTAGCACGAAAAAATGAACATTTATCCTATAATACAACCTAGTGTGCACGAGTAAACATAGACCGTCAGGGAACGAACAGCATCTAATCTAACAGGTTCGGTAGATAGCAGAGGAAAGCTAACTTGTCTTTTCGACTGGTTGATCCGCCATCACTCTCAGGTTTTTGAGGCAAACCAAACCTGAAAAATAAATTCAAGTTAGGAAGCGAAGAAATCGACAAAGTGCTTAACATTTGGATTCTGCCAATCTACAAAGAATAAATTTCTACTTGTACTGAATGACAAGGGGGAAAGAGAGTGATTTACATGCAAAAAGTACAGTTTTATACTTACGTTTTAGCGACGACGGGAAACATCCCAGAATTTCGTCGTCGACGAAGGCTGGACGACGTTTTGACAACCTGACTCATGCCCAGAAGGTTCGCGCGGGAAAATTTCACTTACGATCGGCGTCGTCGTCCCATTTCGTCGTCGATGCTTAAGGTTCCTAGTTACCCGATTTCTTTAATTATTGATTGTTTTTCGTTTTCTCCATTGTAACATCTTGGTGAAAGGATAGAAAATCGAAAGTGTTGGCAATTGTATAATAAAAAATGTTCTTGTAGCAGTGACGTTTTTCCACTGCTGTTTCTTTTTGTTTACTTGTGCCCGTGTTCTTAGTTGCTATAATTTTAAATATTAGGTACCTCACTCCAACATTTACGTTCGGAGGAGTGAAACTGACTTTAATTCTTGGCAAGCCAACGTAATAACTACTAAAGGCTTTTTCCCTTTTTTCATTTTTCAACAGAGTTTCTAGAAGTAAAGCAAAACCAAAATGGCTTATACTAAAAAGGCTTTCCACAGGTTTTGTCATAGGCGTTCATTTTGTTCTCATCAAATACCAGATGATATTGGAAAAGCTTGGCAAACTGATAGTGAAATTTCCAGGAAAGATAATCTTCACTCTCACCCTTCTAACAGTTGTTAGCTGGCTAGGTTTCCTAACTATGATTCCCCCAAACCTTAAAGATGAATTCTGGGTCTCCGAAGACAGTCGATTGGTGAAGGACCTGAAGAAGGCAATGGAGGTTTTCCCATCGCTTCAGTCCAGACGAGAAGAGGTGATTGTGGAAGCTGTGGCAAAGAAAGGCGAAAATGTGCTCTCGGGTGCTTGTTTGGAAGATGCATTACTCGTGCATAAGACAGTTGTTAACCTAGACAATTTTCAAAGTTTCTGCATGCAAGCGAGAAATAATTGGCAGTCGACAAATCATTCATGTATGATGACTAACCCCTTAGAAGTGTGTGATTTGAATGAGAATGAAAGCGACCGTTGTATAGAATCTATTGCACGAGAATGGAATGGACAGTTAGGTACAACTTTATCCGATGGCCGTTCATTCACATTTAATCAGCAACTATTTTTCAGTGGCTTTACGAGCAACAACAGCAGTACAAAGAAAGAGAGCATATCTGCAAAAGCAATCAGAATGGTCTACTATTTGAAGAACCCTTCAGAAAGTGGTCCATCCGGAAATGATATCTCATCATGGGAAGCATCATTTCTTCAAAAAGTGGAGGAACTTCGTCCAAAGATGAAATGTGCACTACTGTTTTTCACTTCCTCCCAGAACCATGAAAGTGTTGCTTCCTTACTCTTTTCTTTTAGAAGTGCGGAAACGTTTGTCACTTTTGCAGTCCTACTCTGCTCCACTATCGTTCTAGTGAACTGTACAGTGGCGAGTTTTCGCCCCGTGGCTATTATACTGGGCTGTTTGATTACAGCATGTGTTGTTATAGGCCTTGTCTCATCTGTAAGCCTGACCTATCTTGCCTCTATAAATGTATGGCAGTCCATCTGGATGGTCACAATATTTATGTACTGCAAAGGAGCCTTGGATGCATTAATTTTAATCAGGGAAATTCACAAGCAAAACCATATACCATCTCTTGAACACAGAATTGCAAACTGTATGACGAAATCTGGCATGGCCCTTACAACATCCAACCTTATTTGCATTTTAATGTTTTGCTTTACACAGCTCTCTTCTTTTCCGGTGTTCAGGGGTTTTGCCGTTATGGCTCTTATAAATGTTCTATACCATTTTGTCATCTTCTTTCTTCTTATTATGGCGTGCCTATTCTGCTGGCTCACGAAAATGCACAAGTGCGATAAATATATTGAGACTGACCTAACAGGAGATGAAATGGAAGAAGATGAAAGAGATTGCTTTGAGCAGATTTATGGAAGAATCATCGTTGGAAAAGTAGGTTCTTCTGTTATCATGATGCTGTTCATAGGCATTATCGTTTTTAGCTCCTATGTGGTACTTACCCCTGCAAATCAAGTGTTTGGCAGTCCATTGCAAGTTACACCACAGACTGAAGCAACCAAATACATGATCGAGCAGAGAAAAATCTTTGAAAAGGAAACGAAAGTGAAAATAGTTTTTCATAGCCAGCTCAACTACAGCGACAGTGGTCTACGGCAAAAGCTGCAGTCATTTGTGGAAAGCATTAGCAGTGCCCCTTACAGCAACCGTCCTGTTGAAAGCTGGATCCACAAATTTGAAGGCTGGGCTAAGATGCAAAACAGATCTTGCACTGGAACACAGTTTAAATCCTGTCTGGTGGCATTTTTAGAAAATCCAAAGAATTTCAAATACCTTGTGGATCTAAACTTTACCATGCACAATGACTCGTTGAAGTTCGTCGCAAGTTCTTTTGACCTCTTTGTGATCTCTTCAGAACAATTTTCATTAAGGAAAAAATACTTGCAATCCCTCAAACATGACACTGCGGACTTTGAAGAACAGCAGCACATACCAGTGGCTATTGTTTCGTCTCTTCTTGAAGAAACAGAGCAGCTAATAACATTAGAAAAGGAGTGCATATCCTTTTCTGCCGTGGCAGGAATTTCTATCTTGGTGCTCTCTCTTTTTTTGACGGCTAACATTCGTATTGTAGTCGTTCTTGCAATTGGTCTTGTCATCCAGGTCCTCGAAATGATGACGTTGCTGAATCTATGGGATGTACCTTTAAATTATGCAAGCGTTATCTGCATCTCTCTTGGCTTCATTGTTTCAGTGAACTTTAGTCTACATATGAGCCAAGTTCGCGCTTTATCAGTGAAGAATACTGCCAAAAAGCGAACCCTTGATGCCCTAAACTCTGTTGGAATACCCATACTATCTGGTGGTCTATTAGCAATTCTGAGCTCCATTGGTCTTGGATTTGTGTTTCCAAACTTGTCGCTGATTTTCCTTAGGGTGCTTCCTATTCACATTGTACTGGGTGTGTTTCATTCCCTTGGCTACATTCCTTCAGCTATTTTTATAACAAGTAAGCCGATGGAAGCCTGCATTCGAGCAACGGTGTCTCCATCCTTCATTCTTTCCCAAGAACAACTTGAACTGAAGGAACATCAGAAACAATACCAAGAATCCTCCTGTAGGGAGACTTTTAAACAAGATTCAAAATCATCTGGTGTTGCTCTCTTGGGTATAAGCTGCAGATTCCCAAATGCAGAAAACAAGGAGTTATTTTGGGACATGCTTATTAAAGGAAAAAGTGGTTTTCAACCCGACTATCCAGTAAATCGACCCAGTGAGTATCATGATTACCACATGCTGTACAACCCGAAACGTTTTACGCCAGGACGTCTTTGTGCCCTTGGCGGCTCGTATCTAGGAAACATTCAAGATTTCAATCCCGAATTCTTCAACATCTCACCTCAGGAGGCTAAAGCCATGGATCCCCAACAGAGAATTCTTCTTCAAACAGCTTATGAAGCCATAGAAGATGCAGGTTTACGTTTGGAAGATCTTCAGAAGGGGAACACTGGTGTCTTTGTCGGTGCTATGAATTTAGACTATAGCAGCCGTGTAATGCAACCTGAAAACCGCAGAAACCTCAACCAGTTTTTTTCCACTGGTGTCACAGCTTCAATTTTAGCAAACAGGATCTCATTCTGCCTTAATCTAACAGGACCCAGTCTAACTGTCGACACTGCTTGTTCGTCTTCATTGGTTGCACTTAAAATTGCCTGTGACTGCCTCCGTAATGGAGAGTGCGATGTAGCAATTGTCTGTGCACCAAACATCATCTTAGATCCTTCAGTGCAAATTATCTTCAGTGTCGGTGGGTTGTTAGCCCCAGATGGAAAATGTAAATCTTTTGATGCTTCTGGAGATGGGTATGGAAGGGGCGAAGGGTTTGCAGCTGTAATACTGAAGCTCACAGACGATGCTGTTATGGACAAAGATGACATCTATTGTGAAATTGTTGCGTGCAGTATGAATAATGATGGTCAAAGTGCAGTGCCTATCACAGCTCCTAGTGCAAAGACTCAAGCAGACCTCTCTCAGAAAGTGCTCGAGGAATCTGGCCTACATGCTGAGGATATTGAGTATCTGGAAGCTCATGGAACAGGAACCGCGATTGGAGATGTGGTTGAAATCAAGTCCATTGCCACAACATACTCCAGGAATGCATCTGGAAATGGCCGGGTTCTTCGTGTTGGTTCTGTGAAATCAAACTTAAATCACACAGAATCAGCATCTGGGCTGGCTGGCCTCATAAAGGTTGCATTGATGCTTAAAAACAAGACTTTAGTTCCAACTATCAACATCAAAACCTTAAATCCCAAATTTAATCTTGCTGAGAAGGGAATTAAAGTGCAAGATATCTGTGAACCATGGACAAAGCAAGGTAAAAACCCAAGGACAGCAGCCATTAACTCGTTTGGATACGGTGGGACAAATGTTCATGCTATATTACAAGAGTGCCCAGAGACAAACAGCATGCCACTGAAAAAAAGTTCAAGGCAGAATCATGTCATTACCCTTTCCGCACATTCAGCGACTGCACTTACGAACACGGCAAAGCAACACGCAAAGTGGCTCAGAGAGAACTTCAATGATGAGGGGGCAAAAAGCGACATTTGTTGGTCGCTTAATACGCGACGCAGTCAGCATTTACATCGCTTGGCGGTAGTGTTTGATTCACTGCATGGTGCAGCTGATTTGCTGGAAATGTTTGGAGAGAACAGTACTGGATGGGCAGAACATGTTTCTCAAGGTAAAGCCATGAGCCAGCATTCAAGACCTGTTTTTGTTTTTGGTGGTCAAGGGGCAAATTGGATTGGCATGGGAAGACAACTAATGGACAGTGAACCCTTGTTTCGAGATACTGTCAGTGAGATAAGCAATATGATTCAAGACCTGGGAGAAACGTGGTCGCTGGAAAGTGCATTGCTCGGCCAAGATAGTCGTTTTGACCTGATGGGAAATATTGTTGGTCAACCGGCAACATTTACTCTGCAGTATTCCACAGCCAAGCTACTTCAAAGCTGGGGTATCTTTCCCACAGCTGTAGTTGGACACAGTCTGGGTGAGCTTGTCGCCTGTTGTGTTGCAGGCGCTTTGTCACTGGAAGAAGCATTAAAGATAATTTTGATTCGATCGAAGTGTCATGAGCTTTGTCCAACTAATGGATCAATGGCAGCCCTTGGAATGTCAGCGGAAGATACGTCCCAACTGATTGGTGAACTTAGACTAGAAGGAAGTGTGAGCATCGCGGCTGTTAATGATGAGAAGAGTGTCACTATCTCAGGTGACAAGCTGTCAATTGAATGTGTTCAAAGGCATCTCCAGTTAAACAAAATACAGGTCTTCTGGAGGGACTTGTCTACTGCTCGTGCGTTTCACAGCTTTCATGTAGAAATGGTGAAAGAAAGCTTCCACTCACAGATGAAGTCCATGCATCTTTGTCCGCAGAAAACAACAATCCCTTTGTACTCAACCGTTACTGGTGATATCATCCCTGGCGAAAAAATGGATGCAAATTATTGGTGGAGCAACTTTCGTCAATCGGTACTGTTTTGCCAGGCTGTACAAAATGCCCTAAGGGATAACTTAAGTATCTTTATTGAAATAAGTGCTCAACCCACCCTTGGTTATAACCTTAAGAGGATATCAGAGCAACAGAGCCTGCAGTCATCTCGGTCTACCAATGTCGTGTATCTGCCTACTCATCCGCGCAAGACAGTTAAGGACCAACACAAAGCATTTCTTCACAACACTGTAAGCAAGCTGTACACTATGGGGTACTCTATAGACTGGGACTGTGTACAAGGCGAGGAAGGAAGTGTCCACTTCATTCGCACACCATCGTACCCCTGGCAAAAGACTGACTATTGGTTCATTCAAGACGAGCCAACCAAATCTGAGGGGAAAAGCCACTTTCGCAGGCATCCGTTTCTCACCGAGTTAAAACCAACTGGGAGTTTCACAGGGTTACATTGTTGGGAAGTGGAAGTGGATCTTTATCAGTTTCCAACCTTGAAAGATCATGCTCTAAGGCAGGGTGGCCCAGTGCTTCCTGGTTCTGCTTGCGTGGAGATGGCGATTGCGATGACGGTGGAAAGGTTCTGTTGTGATGAAGTTGAAATAAAAAATGTCGAGTTTACCAGCATTCTTACCCTACCAGAGAATCAAATACGACTTCTGAGACTCCAGCTTCAAGATTGCAGAGATATTGGCACAGCAGAATTCCAGGTAAAAAACATTTCAGGAGATGGCTCTGAAATACTACTTGCCAGGGGTGAGGTTACTGCAGTCCTTGGAGACGGAAAATTACGGAAGAATCCCGAGCAGGGTGAGTGACAAACTGTTAGTTTAATCAGCTCGTTTTTTATTCAAGATGGCCCTGTTGTTCATGTGTTTTGATAAAACGACTAGAAACTTTATTTACCCTTAATTTTACATGACGCTTACTATTCCCTTGGCAGGTACTGCTAACGATCCAAGAGAATAAGTGAATAAATAGATAAATAAATAAATAAATAAATAAATACACAAATAATTTAATCCTGAAATAACATGAACCACTCTAAATTATAATCAGTAAGTGTCCTTAATGCCCTTCTAAATGAAACTATTTTGTCATTTGATCTAAGATTGTCTGGCAAAGAATTCCATGCTTTAGCAACTACGCTGCAGTTAGTCTTAAACCATTCCAGGTAGACCTGAGCTTAGGTAGAACAAGATTGTTTATGATTTCCCTGAATTGTTTCTTATGATTGCTTAGCTTAAACAAAGAGAACGTTCCTTCGAATGATCCGAATCAGGTCCCCGTTTCTCGTAAGTCCCGATAATTATCAGGCCTGGGAAGCTGTTTTTTTTATAATCAAGGTCGAATAATGTGATAAAACTAACAGCTAACAAAATGGAATGGTTTGGTAGCTAGCTCCTGTGCTTTTATGCTTTATATTTTGATTCGAATAATTGATTATGAGCCCGAGGTTAGCGGTACGTTCTAGAAACGGCCATCAGGATCAGTTACCTGAGATCACTCGAATCGTGATGTATCAAAGGCGCCAATGAGTCCACTCTGGGCAAGGATTAATCGGTTGCTTTTATGAAGCATGATCTGAGTTATCTTGGATCACTGATCCTGATCCGGATCATCCCAAAGGAATGCACTCAAAGACCAAAGGCAAACTAATAATAATAAGCATATACTGAATACTTCTACTTGCTAAAGAACACCCTACTTTATTGGTCAGAGTATTGTTCTCACCAGAAAAATCATTAATTACGCATCTTAGTGCCCCTCGTATAATCCGTTGTATTCATCTTTAAAACAGACTACAACAGTATACTCTTTATGTCAGATCTCGAGGGAAACAGTTCTAGTTTTGTTTTCCCGAGCGTCCTGATGTTTCCCGAGACGAAGTCGATGGAAACATCAGGACTCGAGGGAAAACAAAACTAACTGGTTTCCCCAGTGACCTGACATTAGGTGTTTTGTTATATTCCCAGACTTTCAATTCAACGTCCTTCAACAGCGACAAAAGAATACGCTTTAGCGAAGCGAATCAAAACAGTCGACTCGGTACTTATAAGAACACAAATTTAATTCTCAAAACCACTGAATGAATGATTTACAAAGTACTTTCCTTATATTATCTGCATCTTTTTTCTTCACTAGCTGCTGTTTCTCTTCTGGGATAACCTTGAAAATCGTTGCTTTTTAGCTTGAAGCTTCATGTTTTTGCTGTTGTGTTCATTCACGAAAAGAAAACTGGCAGTGTTTTTCCCGTCCTCTGTCACGCCACCTTCCACCATGCTTTGATCAGGTGCTGGAATGTATACCGAGCGGGGTACATTGCTTAATGTATCACGATCGGGATACATTTGATTTTAGTCAAGGCCATGTGACCAAGAATCAGCCAATGGCTGTCTCTGTTTAGTGGAGTGAAAGTCAAGGAATATAACAATTAAGATATGACACGATGAAGGACTCATTCTGTAACCTACTAAGCACTTAGAAATATGACTGTTGAATTAGTAGTACTGCTAGTCACTGGAGACAACAAAGCATACAAGGTAATACTAAATTTGCATGTCATTTTTTTTTTCTTCGTTTAAAGGGTCCCTGGAATTGTACAAATCCGTGAATGTAGAAACATTCCAGGATATTACCACCCGAATGAAGCCAGTGGCACTTTCAGAGTTTAGACATTTGACGGAGAAATATGGCTTCAATTTTGGTCCCTCTTTTTCTTTGATAAAGTCGATATGGAGAGGTCAAGAGGAAGCATTTTGCATCATTGATATTGACAGAGAGGAAGTCAAGATTGAAATGGCAAGATATGTCGCACACCCCGCATTCTTGGATGCGTGCTTCCAGTCGTCAGCAGCAGTTGAAGAAGATACAAGTAGTAATCTGTTGGATGAAACAACCTTTCCAGTTGGGATAAAGAAGCTCACATTCTTTAGTCGAACCATCCCACAAAGAACGTTTTGCTATGTCTCCAAACAAGTGCGTGGAAACTGGGTAACCTATGACATTAACGTGATGGATTCACGTGGAACCATTTTGATAGCAGTTGAAGGCTTTCAGTCAACGGAGATTGGGACTCTCATTCGGTCGCAAAAGTTTGACAGTATGGCTTATGGCACAAGATGGGTGGAATCCGAAATTGAGCCCCAGTCAGACACAGAACCTGCAGTAAGAATTGTTGTGAATGATTCTCAAGCAGTTGGCCAACTGTTTTGCGATCACCTAAAGGCAAAAAATCCAGCTGCCCGTGTAATAACTGTGCATGTCCCTTTTGAAAACACGGATTGGCCGGAGGACTTGAAAAGAGAGTTAACTTCAGCAATGTCGTCTTTAGCCACAACACAAGATAAAGTTCAGTTATTCAACTTTCTTCCAGTAGATGCAGGAATTTCGGCAGAATGTTATGAAGCTGTAGATAACTCACAGATGCTTGCGTTTGTCAGCTGTGTCAAAATCTTGCAAGTTATAGCAAACAGCAACCTTACAAGTCCCCATTTAGTTACAGTCACAAGAAACTCCCAAGTAGTTGCGCCGGGTAACGAAACGTGCTGTTTTCCATGGGCATGTTCTGTGTTGGGACTACGGAGGACAGCTTCCCTTGAATGTCCAAACATCAGATGTACAGCCGTTGACCTAAGTGATGACTCAGCTGACCTCATCCTTTTAGCAGAAGAGGCTCAAGCCTCCTCCAAAGAGGATGAGATTGCATTTCGTGGGGGAAAGCGTTTTGTCAATCGCATGATGTGGCTGGACAAATCCTCTAGTCAGACTACTTTATCATACAAGGAGAAAACTTTACCATCAGTGTACATCACTTTACATCCCAAAACAGGTGCCTTATGTTTCAAGAAAAACACTTGGCCAAGGCTCTCTGGGAACCAAATTCGAGTAAATGTGACATGCAGTTGGATTGTTAGTGGAGACTTAAAGCAGATCTTCTGTAATCCCCAGTTCGTCGGTTTCAGTGGCAATGTTTGTGAAACAGCCAAAGAGTCAAGAGGCCTCAAGGTTGGAGATGAAGTATGTGGGATGGCAAGCATTTCCAAGGTTGGAAACCAAGTTCAAGTGAATGCAGACAATGTTATCCACAAACCAAAAGGTATGAGTGACAAACAAGCAGCCACTGTCCCTGTCTGTTTGGCGGTTGCCTTGTATGTCCTCCAAAAGACACTTGGAAAAAAGAAGAATCAAAGCCTACTGATAGACAACAGAAAAAATGGTCTTGGGAAAGTCGCTGTCTTAGTGGCCGAAGCTTTGGGGCATACCGTGGTTAGTGCCAAACGGGAATCAAAGGCACACATATGTCCCCATATTACCTCAGCACAGGGATCGATGCCAGAAAATATTGCATACCACGGTCGGAAGATAGATGCAGCCATATATTTCGATCAACCCAAACCAAAATGCTTACAGGCAACCTGCCAGCTACTCAAAGAAGGGGGAATGCTGGTAATTTGTAAAGATGTCGCAGGCTCTATCACTATTCCAGCAGGCAAACAAATCACATGCGAGAGAATCACCTTTACAGAGATTCTCCTGAAGCCAAAAGCATTTCCTGAACTATGGACCATAGCATGGGAGTTGCTGCAGTCATCTGGCCTCATGAATGAAGTATTCAAACTTGATCAAAACACTGTCGATATTGTCCAGAAAGTGCAGGAATCTAGAAGTGAGGGTGCACAGATCCGCTTCGACTTTTTAAAGACGACATGCTCTGAATTTGTGTCTCTTTCATTTGGCCGAAGTAACGGATCGTCAGAATTTTCTGGGGAGGTTATGATGCCTGGCATAGATCAACAGGGACTGAAACCAGACCGCACCTACATGGTAGTAGGTGGCATCCAGGGTTTTGGGTTTGAAGTTGCAAAATGGATGGCTAACTGTGGGGCAAAGTCAATTGTTCTCATTGCACGCTCTAAACCATCAGAATCTAAACTTTCTGAAGTCTCTAAGTTAATGGAAGTGACTGGAGCAAACATCATTCTTCACCAGGCAGATGCTTCAAGTCCAGTGTGTATGGAGGCCTTAAAAGAACGACTTCAGTCTCTTCCAAGTGTTGCAGGAATCGTACATACAGCAATGGTTCTGAGGGATGAGCTCATTCCAAGCCTAACTGTCAGCAACTTTAGGATTGTTGCAGCACCCAAAGTGAAAGGTAATGATCAATAAACAAAATATTGAAAAATTATTGGATGAGGTTTCTGTGATATCTTGAATAATCAAGGTCGAGATAAGTGTTAGTAGCCGAGCCAAAGGCTGAGCCTGATAACACTACAGAAAAACCGAATCTAATATTGTTTTATTATACAATGAAATAAGGAAAAAACACAGTTTGCCATTGCTCTTAAAAATTGTCACAACCTACAGGTTAGGCTTGGTTCAGACGCCGTACTTTTCATGTGCCGAACTTAATTGCATAAGTTCGACTTTGGAGCGACACTGGCGCGACATCTGATTCAGACGGTGTTCCGTGTGTGGAACCTAAGTTAAGTTCGACAGACTCTGTCGGACTTAACGCTTTGCCGCACCAAACTAAAACTGCCGTACCAAATTTATTCAGCGTCGCTCTTTTACCGTACTTAATTCATCAGCTAGGTTCGGCACATGAGTGGAGTGGCGTCTGAACCGGGCCTTAGTCACTAATCTGCTAGCAGATAACTAACTAATCTTTAGGTTGCGCTGGTATGCAATATTAACTGTAGGCTCTTAGTCAAAAGGAAGACAGATAGTGAGTACAATGTATGGCATAATAAATTACACTGACAGTTATTTCATTGTCGTTGCAAAAAGCAGACCCAAATGCACCACGCACATTTATCTTTTTTTCAGCCATAACCAACGCAGTCAAATACTTTGATAATGACTTCCGTACACGTTGTCAAAATGTGACACATGCTGTTACCGACAGCCTATTCCACTTATCCTAACCCACTTATTTCAAGAAGTATAACTTTCTATCCCACTTTTTATAAGAGTAATTATTTTTCAGAAATAGTAAATGGACCTATACCCGGAGTCATTTTTCAGTGTGAAAGTAGAATGACGGTACTTGTCAAAAGCTAGTTCGTAAAAGAAATTAAAGGTCTCCTCGTCATTAGTATTCTTAGAAAGGAAAGGTCCATCTCCTTTTTGTAGTTTAGTGTTACCAATTTTAACCTGTGACTTGTCAGTGAATGGGTCTGCTAATGCTGAATTAACGGTGATACATTGCTTACTACATGTCATTTAAATATCATTTTCAAATTTCAATATTTCTTGAATAGCATTTTCCGTGTATTATTCCTCAGGTAATAATTTTATATTACTATTGTCTCAGATCTCTTATAACAATTATGATATATTGACCAATTGTAAGATAAGGGGGTTTTATTTTATGAATTAAACTTAATGCCTTTATTTACAGTACTACAAAGTTGAAACAAAATATTTAAAATCGCCTTAAAAACTGGCTTGTGCACATTCAAAGACAATACTTTAATCCCTGTCTTTAATTCAACTACCAGGATGCTCTACATTGAAAGAGTTTCAAAAGTTTCTGTTTTTTTTTTTCCACAGCTGCATACCTGCTGCATGAGATGAGTCTGAGTATGGATCTGGATTTCTTTGTTTTGTTCTCATCAATTGCGTCGCTGCTAGGTAATCCAGGCCAAGCTTCTTATTCAGCCGCCAATGCATTCCTGGATGGTTTAGCACAGTATCGCCAGCATGTGCTTGGTTTACCTGCGTTATCGATTAACTGGGGCCCTATCAAAGGAGTTGGAGTTCTTCATCGTGAAGAGGCTACTGCTCAGCACCTTTCAAGGGCGGGCTACTTTTTGCTACCAGCAACACAAGGTAAACTATAAAGCGCTGTAATTTAAAGGGGCTGTTTCACGACAGTCCAGTTCATTTCGTTTAATTTTGGCAATTACTCGCCCTCAATCGCTATGGAACTTAAAGTAAGCAAAGAAATTATATGTAAATGACAAAATCAGAGATTCGAGACAAAGAAAAATGTTTCCTGAGCATTATTTTTGAAGTTGCAAGCAGCAGGGCTCAACTTTGAAAAACTGTTAGGCTGAACAGTTTTCAAAAACCCCAATTTCAATCCGTTTCAATCTTCTTCAGTTTTGCCCATCCGTGGCATCTGTTGTTTCTGTTATGTTATTTTAACCTTCCTTTGAAGTTTTAAGCGGTTATTTTTTTGTTTCTCTCAATTTAACGGGCATTTTTTAATTTCCTAATTTGGCTGAATTTCGTGACGCAGCTCCTTTAAGAACTTAGAGTACTTCATTTCGAGGAAAGGTTTTAACCCACAATAGTCAATCGACATTTCTCGCATCCCACGACTCAAGTGAACCCACACAAAGAAATTGGGTTAACGCTTGCGTGCGCAATAATTTCATACAAATCACTGTATTTTGTCTGAGCAAGCCTCCAGTCGGTGCCTTGTTTACAGGAATGCGGGAAAGGTCTAAAATAGCTTCTAAGTATCTAATAAATGCAGTAGTGGAAGATTGAAAGCATTGCTTTTATCAGCTGGGTTGGTCATGTAATATGGCATGCATAAAGAACGTGAACAATCACCAGGTTATCAAAGAAATTGAAGATAAGCAAAGAATTAATAATGATGAGTTTATTTATATAGCGTTATGATTTCACTAACTGCTCATAGCGCTTTACAAATCATGCTACAGAATTTATTTGCAAAATCTGCATACCATCAATACTCTAGAAATCATGAACAAGTGACATATCATTAGCTAATTAAAAATTACCAATGAAATACGGTAAAACAACCCTTAAGGGTACACTTTCTTGAAGAGATGGGTTTTTAGTTGACCTTTGAGGGCATTGAATGATGTCCGCAGCCTTTCTTTAAGAAACTGGCCGTTCATTCCATTTCATCCCATTATTTCTTTTTTTCTCTTTTAGCAACTATTTATTATCTAAATTGTAGTAAAAGTACTTACCCAAGATGAAGTAAGCGTATTGATTTTTTAACGCGAATTAGACTATAAATGTAAGAAAAAATAATTGAAATGTCTAGGAGTGTGAAAACAGTTGTTCTTTGAAGTCCCTTTACCTAGTTTTTATGATAATCAGGTCTCTCTTTGTTATTTTGACCCTAAATGTTTTGGAGACTCGATCACTGCACAACTTTCTAAAAATAATTCCTATAAAGTATCTAAGTACCTTAGTGAATGTCTTCCGTCTTTTGTAGAATAAACGTGATACATTAAATTTTGAGCTAATTTGTTAAGCTGTTCCACTTTTCACAACAAATGTCTTAAAGGTGGTCATTTGACCTGGTCAACTCATTTGACAAGGCCAGAAATTTCTGAGCTGGTTCGAAACTCAGTCATGGAAAGAGACCATCTGTACTTAAACTGTTTTCTTATTTTTAACATTTCTTTCTTTTTCAGCGATAAACTTTATGGAAAAAGTTTTGACTGAGGAGCCAGGAAGAGCACAGATAGGTTTGTTTGATGTTGACTGGCAAAGGATTCAAACCAGTACTCCTGGGCTAGCGAAGTCGACTCGCTTGGCTTACATCAGTGACAGACAAGAATCCACTAGCAGTCTACAAAACAAGCAGGAAATTGCTTCCATGTTACTTATGGAAAAAGACCTCGGAAGACAGCAAGAACTGGCTCATCAATATGTCACTGAGCTAATATGCTCATGGACAGGGAATGCCCCTTCAGACCTTAACTTCAACTCGAGTTTGTACAGCTATGGAATGGATTCGTTTGCAGCACTGACGTTTAAAATGCAACTCGAGTCTTCTCTCCAGATTTCCTTTGAGGTTTGATTTTAGCAATCTACATACAGTCAGTTCTTTCTTGATGGACAATTCCCTATATAATGGCCTTATACGGGGAGGCTCCGCCCGATAGCGCTATCTTTTTCTGGATTCAGGGGTACTTCCCACATACTTGGAATAACTGGAAATTCCGTTCGGGAAATCAGATGGCTCGCTCCATTCCGTTCGGGAAACTTCAGATAATATCTATAGGCCTTTTTGAGTTTATGCAGTTTTTCTACTCTTTCCATTCGCTCCAGCTAATATAGCATATACTTTTCCTCCCAAAAGACCTTTGTCACGCGGCGGCCATTTTGTCTCGGGAGATTAAAAAAACTTTGTTGTCGCACGGTTAGCCTCTCGGTGAGAACGAGGCTAGCCGTGCAAATACAAAGCTTTTTAATCTCTTGGGACAAAATGGCCGCCGCATGACCAATGTCTATTGATTAATGTTTTGCACGAGATTTTCGACAGGATAGTTTATGTTCACGGCAAACACCCCAGGTGCATGAAAGGGAAGGGATTTCACGGACGGGTGGAAGTATATGAAAGGGTAGAGATACTTTGCCATTTTGTATAGAATTGGGTTGAGTGCCGCTCCCCACCCCCTCCCACTGTCCCCTCCGCACTCTCCTCAGCCTTAAACAGACACTCACACGTAAGGCCTTGCTAGTTCCCTTGAATAACCTCTTTCCCGCCCTGTGGTAAAGCTTGACATGCCAGATTGAGTAGGGCTCTTGTCAGCTTATTAATCGAAGTCGGGTTAAGCAAAATGAGAGGCTACCGTAACAAACCTTGTGTTAGCTATGCTATTCTTGTTTAACAGGTATTCTATTTCAACCAACCTGATACCACTCCCGCTAAGCTGATACAAGACATCATTGGAAGGCTCAACAATGAAAGAATCGTTCCTGTCCAAGGCGAGGAAGAGGTTCTCAGTAAAGAAACAACACCTCAGGCTGAAGGGAAGCGTGACAAGTCTCCTCAGAGGGCAAACACTTTTGAAGAACCTCTCCATCCAATTGACATGGCGTCGCCCACGGCCACCTATCACCTTATTCCTCTTTTCAAACCCGAACAAGCTGAGGTGAAGTTATTTTGCGTCCATCCAGCCGGAAGGTATACCATGAACCTTTCACCAATCTCCAATGGCTTCACGCAACAAGTAAGCTAAGGATGAATTACTCCGCTGTGTTTTCTGCTTTGTATCTTCTGTAACGGACAAGCAATTCAATCTTGTGTGTCCTAAGCCCTACAGGATTTTTTTTTTCTTGTATCTTCTGCTATAAGATCAGGCCAGGCCTGCAATTTTTTTTTGCTCCATCCTTTCCCCCCATTCGTTTGTTTGATTGTTTGTGTTTTTTCGTTTTTTAACCTTTTTGCCTTTGAAACATGGTGGGCTCTTACTATGGGCTGATTTCATTCCCGCACGAGAGGCTTTCGTGTAAAGCTGGACAAAATAGGTATATTTTAGAAGAAGGAATAGTCTAGTGGCTCACAGGTGCCATACGAAAAATGTGGTTGTTTTTTTATTATGATTATTATTATTTTAGCGACTTTAATTTTGGGTGAGTTCTCTACCTACTTTTATGGTGGCTTTTTTAGCGACTTTTTCAGCGACATTTTAACAACTTTTCAGCGATCACTAGAATGTGGGCTCGTATTACTTCTCAAGTACTTTAAGAAGATGCTCTTTTAGAGAACTAAAAGAAAACTCGGAAAATAAATATCAAAAAGGCAGACAAAGGAACCAAAATTGTGAATAAAATAAAAAAAGAAATTGCTACTTGGCGGGCCAGTCGATTGTAAAACCGTTTTAACTAAATGAATTTGAGGTTGTTATATCTCTTCCATGCCACCGGTTTTGTACTTTTCTGATCAACAGTTGTTAAAAAACAGTCTGTAAAGAAGTCACCAAAGAAGTCGCTTAAAAGATAACCAAAAAAGCCGCTAAAATAGAAAAAGAAACGCGTTGTCTACATGACATTTTTGAGCTACCTCGTTACATCTAATGGGTGGTAAGATAAGATTCCATTCGAGTTTACCTGTGCCGCATTTTGCTGTACACTTGTGGAGCATTGGACGTTAGAAAACGTTAATTAGAAAACGGAGTTAATTAAAGTGGTGGGTTAAAGGTTTTTTAGTTTATGTTAACCACTTATATTTATTTTACGACAGCCAGCTTTGCGTTCCTTTTTTCCGCAGTCTCTAGTTGCATTCTACGGCATTGGTTATACTGAGCCCACAATGAGAGCAGAAAACCGGAGTGTGCGAAAAATGGCTCAGAGTTACGTCAGCATGGTCAAACAGGTGCAACGACGCGGGCCTTATTATTTAGCTGGCCAGTCCTTTGGTGGTCTCGTGGCATATGAAATGGCAAACATTCTTACTGAACAGAGTGAAAATGTAGCTTTTGTGGCAATGATAGACACATTTCCATGGTACCTGCCAAACAGAACTGGTGCTGCAAGGCTGGAGATGTTATTCAGTGGCACGAAGTTGGATAAGCTAATGGATGGGTTGTTTGAGGTAGGCATGTGCATCTTTAGGAGGCCCGTGACTGTAAGTATCGAGAATCCACCGACACGGTTGCAAAATGTCATAATTTATTATGTTCTACCTTTTTGTGACTTATTGTCAAAAATGCAAATTAAAGTAGCCTAAGGCCAGGCTCTGCAGTGGAAAAAAGGTAAAAGGGGGGAAATACAAAAAATATCCGCGAGCGAACAGAGCCGAGCGGTGGTCTGGGGATAGGGAAAGGTCCGCCACCCTTTCCCATCTCCGGACAGATTTTTTTTTTCGCGCACGCTTATTGTTTTCTCCTTTTTCCCCCAATGCGGAACCTGGTCCCAGGCTAAAATAAAAGGTACCATCGCGCTTTGCTTTTTCTAACAAATCAAGTTCAAGTTACGCCAAGGCGTTCCCCCCTGCCCTGATGACGTCAATCCTGCAGCAAAACTGCCAGATTATTGAAGACCTGGGAATGAAGATGTTTTGGTAGTGAATGCAAAATGGCAGAACATTTCACTGGTTTTGCGAGGACGAAATAGGGGAACTTAAAAACATAGCAAGAACAGCAAGAAGACAACTCGATGGACGACATCTGCTCTTTGAAGAATATTTGCAGAACTGAACAACCGTTATTATCTCTTTAACTTGCGATAAACAAGCACTATCGAAGATGAACTTAACATTGATTGATGTAAGCATGTTTTAGCTTGTTTTAAAACTAGGAATTATTTTCATTGAATATTAAAACAATTTTTGAATTGGGCTTTCGTATCATCTGAAGAATTGTGGAGATCACTGAGGCCTACGGCCTCGTCGGACGACACCCTTCTCGATCTCCATAATTCTTCAGATGATACTCAGCCTCGTTCAATGATTGCTAATTAATGATGAAATTTTGCAAGATTTTGCAAGTCGGCGGATTCTCGATATTTCAGTCAGGAATAGAGAAGAAGAAGTGTGACGTCACGTTACCATGATAACACTATTTCTGGATGACAACAATGGTCAGCAAACGTATCAGAATGTTTTTTCCTCATTCAGTATAGGGTAGTTACATAAATGAAAGTGACTAAGTTGGGATCACGAAAATTACATATTTGCCCAAAAGTGACTAAAACGGGGTCTTTGATTGGCCACAGAATAGGGGCTTAATGGGGTAGGGGCTCTGAGAGGCCAGCGGCACACACCCAGCAAAAATTTACCCAAGTTCCCCCCGCGGTCCTTAAACATCGCACAGTAGCTTGTCATAATTCAAGAGAAATGTAGTTTTAAAACAAGTTCAGTCATCTTTACTTTTTACACCCTGCACGATACTGCATTGTAGAGTACGTAACCCTGTAATTCATGTCATGTTTACTTCTTTTTTTCTTGAAGGCAACATTTGAACAAGTACTTTACAAAATGGCCACCACAAACTTAAAAATGACAGCTGATGAATATAAAGAATTGAGAGAAAAGGAAGCGTTGGAAAGCACAATGACATTGCTTCAGAAGAGAGCCGCTGCTGAAAACATTCCACTTTATGACATTAGAGCGCTTCGGGATTCCCTTCACCATGACAACAAGATGGCTACGAACAAACACAGGGAATGGAAGGCACCTCAGGTTAGATTTGAAAACGTCTATATAGTTCTAAATTAAAGCTGATCATCGTCAGTAATTTCAATGCTATACTAATTCAACCGGAGTTGGGGTCGAGATACAAGATACACGTTTTAAGACGCGTGTAGGTGGCGTTCTCGTGCGGTCAACAAAAGTTACGACGTGCGGCTGGTTGTACAATTTTTATTTTCTGCTATCGATTAAATGTGTTAATAACCTGTACAAGAAATTCAGTTTGCCAGATGTTTTCTATTAAGCAGCTGGTGGTTAAAACTGTCAGATTACCCTGACAATGTCGTTCGTTTATTAGTTCCTAAACTGTCCAGTACTTGCAAAGCGCTTAAAATTCCTATTCTTCTGTTTTAATGAGGGCCTCAATGGGGTGGTAGCTTTGACGGTTAACAGCTAAATTTTAGGACTTTTGACGGTTGGTGGTTAGTTAGTGAAAATTTAGTTTAAGAGTTAAAGTAAATATTAACCTCTGTATAAATTAATATTTAACCATTGTGTTTTGGACGTTGCCTTGGCCTCTCATATAAAATTTCCAACTATTTTAAGATATAGCAAAGTTGTAAAGTTTCTTCATGAGCCAAAAGTCCATGAAGATCAGCTGAAATAGTGAGATTTGAAATTCCTTGAAACGTTTTGACGGTTGATATTACTCTTATTGACGGTTGACAGTAAAAAATCCGAAAAAAAACACCTTTTTTTACGGCTGACGGTTAAGCCCATTGATACCCTCTTTAATGTTCTTGTTTTTGTTAAAAAAATAATGCCTAAATCAAACGTAGAAGAAACCCAACCTAAAAAGCTGTATTTTTCTGCGTTTAAAAGGTCCGTTTTAAGGGACCCATCACCTATCTGAAGAGCGCAGACCAAAGATACGCACCTACAAGACCTCTTCAGGAGGATTCGGATTCTTCTTGGTCCTTGTTGGTGGATGGTAAGTCCTTAAATAACTGTTTATTATTAATAATAATATTAATATTATCATCATTATTATTTTCATTATTATTATTATTATTATGCAGTAGAAAACGTAAGAATGCAAGCGGTTAACCACAGAGGGCGCACATTGTAGCCTATGTGGCCTGCAAGGAACTAAATTGCTCTAAAAAACGAACTGTGTTATGGAAAGTTACATAGGCAAAATTTTTTTTCAAAAAAAAATACAATAATACGGAAGTGTAAGCGTCAAGGTAATAAAATACAGCTAAGAAATAAAAGGTAATACATTTTTAGAATCTGGACTAATCCTTAAAAACCACTTAAAACGTCACTACTGCGATCTTAACAAAACGTGGTCATAATACGTCCTTACTAAGTTCAGCTATGTTGAGCAAGCGCAAGATTGAGGCTTTCTGCATTCTTCGCAAAACATCCTTTCTCCTTACACCAACGAGCGCAAGTTTTCATAGTCAGCTCAAGGATTTTTGATCACCCTCCCAGCAGATCAATGACAATATTACACTAATCGACGTCATACTCTGGGTATTGCTTCCTTATCTCCCATCGCAGAGGACGGTACTTGCAGTATTTTAGCAATTTCTTTGGATATGCTTTCACTTAGCTGAGAGATTTTGCGTTATCTTTCATGATATTCAAAACAAGGAAGGAGTTCGAGCAATTCGGGCTACAAAATACAAAAAATATGTGGTTGGAAAATACACAAGTACACAAATCGAATATTTGAGTCGAAAGATGGCACAAAAAGGACGAAAAATCAAATTACATTGGAAAGGACAGGACTTTTCTTCAAGCGATTTGCTTATCAAGTCCAATCGCACCGCATTACATGTAGACTTATGAAGAAGAGGAACGAAATGTTAGTACACCCCGTAGGATCCTAGCCTCTAACGTCCACATCCGCAGAGTGACTCTAATAAGGCCCCTTCCACCTTTTACACGCGGAAGATACAGCCTTTTGGTGGTAGGCACTGTGCATTGTCATAAGTTTCCTGGTCCTTCGATCCAAATTGTCAAGATCCTCTTTTGTCCAGTTCACAACACCTGCTGAGTACCTGACCACTGCAGCTGCATAAATATTGATAGTGTCAGTCTCAGATTGATCAGGAAACGGTGGTGGAAGATTTTTTACCAATTCACAGAAGGAAGCGTTTGAAAACCAAAGCAGTTTTGAATTTTTTTAACGTTGAATTAAAAACTTGACACAACACTTTCTTCTCCTTTTTTTTTCTATATCTCTAGGTAACATTGATGTTTACATCTGCCCAGGAGATCACCTTGCCCTGAGTGACCCGGATGATGGGGCCGTTATTGGTGGCATTCTAGCGACAGCTGTTGGTATCAGGTATAGGACTCTGTGTCCCGTTCTTCCAGGATTGTCTACTACCTTTAAAGAACGACGAGCCATTCGTAAATTTGAATCCGGCGTCAATGTCACACTTTATGCCAGGAAAGGTTGGTTAATTATTAATGTGCGATAAAGTATACTGATTGATCATTAGATAATTGCTTAAAAGCCATCAGGAAGTGCCGGTTTTGTTGTTTGTCGTGTGAAAGGTACACTCCCTTGTAGAGGCGCTATAGATAAATGTGGCGCAAAAGGGCCTGGATTTTTACTCTTTTAGTATGAAATTGGATGCAGATTGTAACCTTAATGAATGAATTCAGCGCGAGTGGCACTGAGAGGCAGGCAAGATATACCGTAGTGTGCCATGATTGCAACAGAAATTGTTAAGGAGCGCTTAAAGTGCTTAAGAAACTGCATTCAAGGAAGACAGGACACACGAGAGGTTTTAACTGTTCATTTATTAATGCGCTCACTGCTCACAGAGTGAAATCTTTTATTCGATCCGCAAACTTGGGCACATAATCATGTTTTCCTTATTTAGCACAAATGGGATATCCGTTAAACGCAATACGGATACCAACTGATAATGGACGCTCGTTAACTTCATCATCCCTAAATGTCTCTGTAAAGTTAGAGGATAATCCCTTAGTCTAAGACAGCCGAATTATCTAGAACGTTTTAGAAGATGCAGTGTAAGCACACCTACTAAGTGGTTTTTCGTCTACCTGATTACTGGTCGAATTGGAATTTTGAAGGAGCCGGGAAACCTAGAGTACCCGGAAAAAAACCTCTTGGATCAAGGGAGAGAACCAACAACAAACTCAACGCCCACATATGGCGTCGACGCAGGGATTTGAACCCGGGCCACATTGGTGGGAGGCGAGTGCTCTCACCACTGCGCCACCCTTGCGCCTTGAAAACAGTCGTTGGGTTTCCCTACCGATTCAAAGAAACCTGTTTGGTAGTACCTATGTATGGTTCCATTTGTTTACGATTATTATACTAAACGACGTTTATTAGTTTTTTCTCAACCTTTTCCTTAAATTTTCACTTTGGTCACGTAACAGAAGCGAAAAGTATTTAAAAATATTTGCGTCTCTGCTTTCCACAGTGAGCAAACCTCCGCATGCAGGAACCATATTTCTGAATGTCACAAACAAGACACTGACATTCAAAAGTACTCTGCGAAGATCAGATAACCCCGGCCGCAAAAGTAAAGAAAAGAAGATATCGATTAAAGGTAAAACTACTAGACGCTTGCTATCACAGTTGACTTAAACACCACACGGGTACATACGGGTAACATACGGAGTAACACACGGATACATACGGGTACATACTAATATATACGAGTAACATACGGTTAACATACGGATACATACGGGTACATACGAGTTACATACGGGTAACATACAGCTACATACGAGTAACATACGGATACATACGAGTAACATACGAATACATACTAGTAACAAACGGATACATACGAGTAACATACGAATACATGCTAGTAACATACGGATGCGTACGGGTGTATACGCGCGAGTTACATACGGGTAACATACACCTACATACGAGTAACATACGAATACATACTTCTAGTAACATACGGATGCATACGGGTAGTGCGTAGCTGATGCACATAAAAAGAAAGATCACTCGATTTTCACATGCCCTACTATCCCTGAGGAAAATGACGGACTACTGCTAGCCTAGGAATAGAATTCATGTTAAACACGGGAAAATTATTGAATGAAACATTTAACTGGACTACTTTTACTTTCCTCAGAAATACGAAATATCCTTCAAGGAAACCATGAACCAACCGCCCTTAAGGTTGCATCAAAGATGCCACACACTGCGAATCAAAACAGTACCATCAATCTTGCACTTGTTACCTCTGTTGTGACTCCAAAGAGAGCTTACAATTTTGAATGGCACAACTTCAATGACATGAGAGAGTTCTATAGCACAGCAGAGGCCATCTTGAGTGTTTTCATCTACAAAAAGTGATGCATCCAGTTTTGGTTTAGGCTGGTATTTCAACGATTCTGATTATAATTTTCGAAAACAAAACATTTTTGATTAGTAAGATAGTTTACAAAGTTGAATCTGGAAAAAAAACTAATACTTTGTCAAAACAAAATCACAAGTCTTAAATCCCGTCCAACCTAATGCGTTTTCCTTTGAAACCAGAAACACCAAGACAATCGAAAAAGAAGGTTTTCGAAAACGCTTTCAAAGGTTGAGTATTTAGAAAACACAGGTCAATCATTGTAGTGTGAACTGGCTAAAGCGAAGTTTTAAAACACGTTGACGTCATATCTATCCTGCATGGCATTGTTCATAAGCTTAAGGCGAGAGTATAGCTGGCCCTATTGAAGCAATAATCGCTCTGAGAGAGCGATACGAAAGCGATGCGGATAGATTTGGCATAGGTGCGGAACTCTTGATACCTGTTTTAACTCGCAAACAAATCTTTTCATAATTGCATTAGTGTGGACAGGACTGGATTTTTACTTCATTGTTTTGTAACAGAATTAGTGTCGGTAATAGCATGATTAGTAGTGATATTTGGCATAAATACCACGAGTGAAATATCACGAGTGGTATTTATGCCAAATATCACGTGCAAATCATGCTATTATTTGTTTATACTACTGCCCGCAAAAGGTTTGTAATTTTCACATGTAGGTGTTTCAAATTAAGCTGAAACACCACTGCTCTAAGCCAATCAAATTGCAGAAATCCTGCACGAGCCAGACTCATACGGGGGAATTTTTTACGGGCGTTGAGGAAACAGTCGAGCTTGCAGGTAAACTCCGTATAAGAAGATCATGAAAGCAGCGCGATAGATGCTAGCCTCTGATTGAGCACAAAAATATTTTTGGTTTCCCAGTGACAGTAGCCTCTCTCCCAAATCCCCCTCGCTTTTCCCCTTTCTTCCAATCCTTTACCCATTTCGACGCCTGCTACGCAGGTTGGTTCTTGAAATCTTTCGCCCCCGTTTTTCAGGACCGCACTAACCGCCCCTGGGTCTCCGAGGATGGGGTATTCACGAAAACGGCGAAAGTTTATTTACATCTTGTACTCAAAAATTTTTCAAAGCGTTTCAATACAACAATGAAAAGGCGTTTTGCCGTTCTTAGGTGCTACTTTTCAGTATTCCGGATAAAGAATTTACCCTTAAAATTTAAATGACTTAGTAAAGTTACTAGTGGACTTACCGCTTATTTAATAATCCTTTTTACTTTAAATGTTCACCGACATTCGTCACCAGTCATCCGTAACGTTAACTACGTGACGTGACCATACTAAAATCACCGACTTAACCCGTTGGTGAGTGTAGTTCCCGTACCTCATTTTTCGCTTGGAGTAAGTAGATTTTAAATTTGCTTGCAGAAAAGGAATCAACTTTATTAAAATGAAAGCTAAATACCTCGAGATTTTTTAGTTTATCAAATTACTTGCAAACAGTAGTATATGGTTTTAAAGATTTCCAAACACCCCACTGTAAAAGACTCAGTGGAATCTACATCTTCACTGGGTTCTCGAAGAAAACGTCACTGGGTTGGTTTATTTTCCACTGTTTTTTTCTTCTCAGTTGTGTACTTTCCATAAATGCGGAAAGTGTGGCAGACCTTACATCTTAACCGGCATGAAAACTTTAAACCCCTTTTACATATTGCTCTAGCGAGAAGGACTAAACGATTTACACTTCATTGTGCGGGGTCGATTACATGCACCCTCCGTATTTTGTTTTCATAGTTAGTAGAGGAGACTGGCTAGGAAACCCGGCAAACATCAAAGTTGAAAACAATGGTGCTGCAGTTTATGTTGGAAGCTCCCTGGCCGTGCACAATCCTTTGTTTTCTGTTCGCAAATCATGACTGAATAAATTAATGCAATGTTTCTATTGGTCAATAACTTCAAAATGATAGGAATGCTATTGAACGTTGTGCACGGTCAGGTCAATAAAAGCGAACAAAAACCTAAAACAAAGGGTTTCCCAACCATTCCACTTTTACTAACTATCATGGTTTTTGTCAATGGTAATAACATTTTATATTTACGCTTCTTTTAACAAATATTAACGACGAAATAGGTCCTGTTGAAGTCATGATACAAAGTGACCCAGGGTAGCTCAAAATCAGCCGGGTAGAATCAAACTATTTGCCGGATATCTGGGAGGCTAATTTATCGCTGGGTCGACTGAATTAAACCACGGGGTAGGTTTCACTGGATCTGTTACAGAGGGGTGTTTCCAAGGACTAGCGAAGTTACAGTGATAGGCATGTCTGGGAACAGATTATATCCAGTCAAAATCCATCTGTAAGAAAATAGTAGTCAAGAACTTTTAGGCTAAACGTTTGTCAGTTAAACCTCCATTCTGTAAGAATCTTTTGAGCTTTAAAATTGTAACAGGTTATTTTTTAAATAATCATAAAATAATAGTTCAAGTAATTTTGAGTAGGGCGCGTATTTCACGTTCTACATATTTTGCATAGACTTATCATAAGTATTTTAAGAGTTCTCGTATTTTTTCTTGTGTAGACACACATTTCCACAAATTTTATTTTCTCTTTCATTCAGTTTCTGGTTCTTATTTACGCGCTCTCCCTAAGAGACCACCAATATGACTTGATATGATATGGTTGCTGGGTGGAGCTATGGTCGTACTGAGGACCACTTCGAAAGAAGGATGACAAATGTCAGAGCGAGGTACGACGGAAGGGCCCGTGCAACCTCAAGTCATATTGAAAACCTCGAAGAAATTGAGGTTAAGTTGTCTGCATATTGGTGTTCTCTTCTTTTAAGTCGGAAATAAAATATTTAATCTCTCTCATCTTATTGCTGTTGCTTAGCCGTATGTATTCGCTTTCCTTTAGAATTAAGGACCAAAAAAAAGTAAATTAAAAACAAAACAAAACAAAAAGTGTATTAGAATTAGGAATAATTATTGGGTTAAACATTAGCTTGACAAGGCGTTAGTCAAAGGTACCGGTTTTTCTTACCTCAAAATTATAGTCCAAAATAAGAACACATGAGATCGTATCGATAATAGGCAATACCTAAAGGAACTCTGATGCACACCTTTGACCACCGCCGCCACATGTGAATTAGTCACAGTCTATGCGTATCCACTTATCTTATCCATTTACGCTTTCTTGCTTTAGTATAATCGCTCACCGTATTTAACCTATCATTGTATTTCTACCGAGGAAGGACTGACAAGGGAGCTGTTATCTAGTTTGAAACTCCCACATCCCAATAATAAATTTGGTGTATAATAAAGTTGTTTGAACACTAATTAACACAATTTGGTTGTTTAGTTTAACGAAACTACTTCTTTTTCGGTCCTCAACTCGATACCTCATGTAAAGGCAATATCTAATGTAGGTGAAGGGAAATATCTATCTTCCTGTAATGTGACGTATCTATATTCTACTAGGCCGTTTCCAAAGCCATTTTAAGAGAACGTGTTAGAACAATTTATTTATCCATTGGAAAACACGAGTTAAATTCGAAACAAGGCAGCAGGTCACACCTTTGATTTGTGACCCTGATACCAAACCAACGTTGTTAGGTTCTCTCTTGATGAAGGGTTTTGGAGATGGTCGTCTTTTCAACATTGGGGTTAAAAATATACAAAAATAGTTGAATGCACGGTTTAGTCTTGGAAACTTTAATTTTCCACTGTGTATAATTGAAACCTACTATGACTTAGAATAACACCTAGGCATGAATCGGTCCTTGTGCCGAAAAGCCGCTTTATTACCGCAAAGGAACTTGTTTTCAGCTGTGGAGAGGATAACGAACCAATTTCTCCAACGAATCTTGTTATTTGAGGCGGAAAACTTTGCCCACTCCTACCCCTAAATTCGAATTTCTCTAAGTCATTAAAACTTGGGTTGAGCCACGCGCTTGACACCTTTTAATTTCTCTGTTCCTAGTTGAACCAGTTTTAAGCAAATTTCACTCGCTTTACCAACTTAAAACTAAAATCTGTTTCGATAGAATCTCGGAAAAACTTGATACCTTTCTGACTAGCGATGTCAATTCTTGCAAAGCAATTCGGTCATGAAGGTATGACTGGTTTTACAAAATTTTCACAGTAGTGGCTGGAAACAGTTCAGTTATGGTTTCTTTTGATCCTTTACTTATAAACACTTTTGAACACCTATTTTCTGCATATTGATGCCATTGATCTTGCTTAAACTTAATTAAATTGATATTTTCATTATAAATAGAAGCACTCTGTAAGCTAGGATGTATTCAGTTCTAGTTCTGGTCAAGCTTGTCATTGTTGCACAGAAGAAGATTAAACCAAGTTCAACTGCCAAGTCCTGTTTGTCAATTCCTTCAAAATCTGTACCCCCACACTTGGATTCTTAACTTAAAGGGACTGGTTCACGATAATGCGCATGTGTGAGTTCTGACAGTAGCTGATTGTATTTCAACCAATCGGAAGCGAGTTAGATGCACGCAAGTAGATTTACAAAATTCAAATTAATTGTTCGCGACGTGAGAGTATTTCCGGGCATTTGGTTTGAATTTATTTATCCCCATAATTCAAGTTTATTCTTTGCTAGTCCTCAGATATATGTTGCAGCCGATAAGAATAAGATTTACAGCCCTGTCCTGCTTTGAAACAAACATTTACCATTCACCAACGTGTATTTTTACGAGGTCGTACCCACGCTAACAAAACAGTCACCGATCGGTAAACAAAATTTGTAAACAAACATTTTATTACGGTTCTCTCAGTTCGCCTTATATAAACCCAGAAATACCTACAAACAGCGCCTGACCGGTGACAAAAACACACAACGTATGAGTATAAAGATTATCCTTAATTGAGCATAAATTTCAATTGCTTATCAGCAAATGAACAAATTCATTCGCGTTGCATCGGGTCAATGTTCCGCAAAACAAATGTTATCGAGTAGCACACATAAAGAAACTAGATTATATACAGAATATTCAGGCAATAATTTATTTTAAAAACATCAATTCTTAAACATATACGATCGTAAAGCAAAGATACAAGGAACATTTCAAGTGTACCAGATCGGTAAAGATCGCGCGGCCTGTTGCGGTATAACTACAGGTCAGAGTCAAAAATCAAATCAAAGTTGAACGAACTCATGCCTTTAACCACTTTCCAAGTCTCGTGTATTCTTTTCGTATGCCACACACTACTCCTAGAACCATACCAGTTCGATAGGCTAAGCTTCTCTATCTCCAGAGACTCTTGAGAAAGTCCTGTTGCCAGACAGCCACGATGCTTTTCTGAACCTCCATGATCAAAACATTATTTTTTGCGTCTTCTTAAAACGCAACCAGTCAAACAACACAACCACACGTTAATCACCACTACCGAAGTATAACTAGACCAGCCAAAGCGACAGATGTCCGAATAAAACGAAGGATTTTCAATGATTGTACCGGTAATGGCGATTTCGAATTTAGTGTTGACCCAACAAATTTATTCTGAAGAGACAAACGGCGCGCATGCGCATTATCGTGAACCAGTCCCTTTAATCATATGGCATTTCTAATGATAGAGGGTGTCAATGGGGTTAATTGTATAATCTTTTGCTGCTGACGAAGCGGTAACAAAATACCCCTGAACCGACCATCATATGAAAGGGAATCGCATTTATTAATTCACAGCGTATACGAATTGTTCAAACTTTGAACATATTGTGAGAAGAGTGACATATATTGTGCACAACCTTGAATAATTCTGGTTAACTCGAGCTTCATTTTAGATTTTTCTATTTGTAGGCTCTCGTTCCTTCTGCTGCAATGCTGATATTTGATTTCATGATCTGCGACAAATAATTTACACGAAAGAAATCATCTGACTAAGCCCATTTCTGATGTCTACTGCCGAAGAGGGACTTTATAACTGTTAACTCTCTGACTAGAGGTATACTCCACTGACACCCTCTAACAGAGCGCAAAATTATCTTGTTTGAATGGGTAATTTTTGTAATTATCATTTTTATAAACACGTGAACAATAAACAGTGTGATCCTTCTCAGGAGAGCATCGCTGGGGCCGCGTGGTGTCGGTCTCGTAGGGGTTAAAGAAATAACAGGACCGACCAGGGTGTGTCTCAGGCAGATGTGCCCTTAGAGTCTATCAGCCATATTGAGGTGACGCTCAGAGTGGGTAGATGTTGGTCGAAATGCACTAAAGGCTGTTTCGGGAGACTAATTTTGACCCGAGGTTGCTGCGCGACGTTGTTATAGCCGATGAAAGTAATGACAGCGTCCCAATACGACACAACACCGACCCAGTCCCTCGCTCAGCCTTAAAAGGCCACAGGCTTTGTCAAGCTGTTTGCTATCTTTTCAAAAACCCAAAACTTTTCTCACACTTTTCTCTTTTCGTATGACCTTGAAATGAAAACGCGCGAACAAAGTAGAAACAACAAACGAACGGAAATAGAGCGATTTGATTAGTTTGTCGAACGGATATAAACGCGCGTTGCTTTTGGTTGGTTAAGCGAACGCTCGGGTGAAAAAATGTCATGCCCGAGGAGAACTTTCTAGAAATCCATCCACACTTCGCTTTTACGTCATACTGCAACACGATTGGCCAATCGAACCATTCCTTCTCCATATTAGTGTTTTCTTTGGCGGGAAAACGAAGAGGCCATGATTGATCTTTTCATTCAATGGCTGATTAAACAAATAACGAACACTTACGGAAATCATGCATTTTTCAAGGACATACGAAAATCGCCCCATTTAGGTATTGAAATTGTTTCCTATCGTCTCTTGCAACGGATGGCAAGGATAGACATGGATGGAAACTATTTTAATTGCTATGCCTGCAATAATCACCCCCCAAACTACTACGGTTAGTGATCCCTTTTGAAATTGTTTGATATTTTCTTCATAACTCTACAGGAGCAACCTTAAGATCAACATTTGAACTCTTATTTCTTGCCTCTATTCATTTCCTACAGAAGTAGTGGGGAGAAGTTGATAAAATATCAAGCAAATTCATCTTGTGTGATCATGTCCTTAATTCTCATGACAACTTTGTTTTACAAGGCATTGATATTACAAGGAGAAATTTGATGCTGATCACTCTTAGGTCTTACAGGGTTAAGAGCGAGTTGGCTATACAGGCTCTTTTTCTACTTGTTGACGGAGACATTAGGTCTTAACGCCCGGGTATTTGCTATATATTCTTTTATTTTTTCCATTTCTGCATGTAAGCTAAATGAAAAAAATAAGATTAATTAAAAGAACGCGTTTACTCTGTACAACCATCTGCTCTGTAAAAGAACAATAGATATACCTAGGGGAGGGGCCCGCTACCCCTCCTCCCCCCTGCCCTATTTTTTCGATCAAACTGAGGCCCGAAGGGCCAAAAAAAAATTTGGAGACCGTCACTTATCTCAAGGTCTGGATTCGGGACTGCCTTGCAAAATTGGTGGCATTACAGGTGTGGTATGGAATCCCTAATGAAGGGGTTCCCAAGTCTCCACTAAAATAGTGGGTAAGGTGGGGAGGGAGGATTCGTGTATACAGCAGTGTTGTGTGTATAAAGCAGAACAAGAAAGTTAGATGTTAAGATTAGCACTGATAACGAGGAACCGGCAAATTGAAAAGCAGCTATGTCTACCTCAAAGAAGTGCAAAAAATGAAGTTCGCTGAAAAATAAATAACTGAAATCCTAATAAAGATAGGATTAAATTAAATCAATTACCTGAAAAATCAAAAGAAGATTTAAGGTCAAGAAGTTGACTTAGTTGTTAGGGTAAGTATTAGTACTGAGGGACTGGTAAACTGTCAAACAGCTATGTCAACCTCAAAATAGAGTTAGGATAGGTATAAAAGGATGAGGGACTCGCAAGCTGCAAAGCAGCTATGTCAACGTCAAACTAATATTTACCGAAGCGCGAAGCGGCGAGGTAAATTTTCCTAAAGCCACTATTCACCGAGATTGAAAAGAATAATTGTTTTAGTAAATACACACGAAGTGATCTCAAAAAAATCAGAAAGGAAACCATTAAAAAGTAGAATTTGATTGATGGATCAAAACACGGGAAAGTTTAATAACAGATCCTTCAGTTGCAGAATTTTACAAACATGGCAATTCATGCACACAAGTTTATCACTTCGCAAACAACAGCGTAATGGCTTAAATGGAACCGTTAAAAGTTTGAGTTGTTTCCTTACCTGAGAAGAAGTTTATTGCCAAAAGGGTTTGTTGTGTCGTTCTTCGCATGAAGTGCTGACAAAAATGTCGGCTCGGTTCCTCGAGGTAAGACGTCGTCTTCCTGTACCATTCTTTTTCCTATTTACTTGAAACGTAGAATTTTTGCAAACATTTGTTTTCAAATTTGTTTATAATTTTCTTGTTAGGAGACGTTAAGTTCACGAAACGGCTTCTTCTACGCGAATAAACGGGAGCTGTAAACAATCCATCGAGCACAAAACTCAGCTACAGTAAATGGAAAATCGCCGCTTTGAATCCTTCCAAGCCTTTTCTTGCCTTAAAAAAGAGTCAACCCTAGGATTTTGTCAACTAGCTAGGAGGTGAATGTTGTTGAATAGTCCGAGATAGCGAACCAATCAGATTGCTTAAATCACCAAGATCACAGAGTGTGTATATACTAATGAGGGATGCTCACTTGTAAACACAAAAACTGGGGGAACATTTGAAGCCCCATTTAATTACCTTCCTTGTTTTCAATGTCCTTGAATCTTAGCGGAGATGTATGCTGTAAACGGGATTGTCAAATTTTTAAAAAATTTTATCGAGCTGTTTGTAAATAACCGTGAAATTTGTAGGCGTGGATCAAATTACATACAAAAATGGTAAAGAAAGCAGCCGAACGTTGGCTAACCAAATTCCTCTTTATCGCAATCGGCTAAAGCAATCATCCTCTTTTTTTTGTGCAAAGTTTCAGATGAAGTCTAACCACTATGAGATAAAACTGCACTTCCAGACCTTATCATTTTCTTAGATATTAGCTAGTTATGTCGATAGCATGTTTATTCACTGTTTCCCAAACGCTCTCATAGAATTAGTTCAAACTTTGCCACAACCGAGGCAACTAAGGGAGGTACAAGCTCCCTGAAGCTATTTCTGAAAGAAACTCCTCTTACCGAGAAATACAAAGGCAAGTAAAAAACGTAATGGCCTCATTATGTTCCCATGGTAACTCTGATGTCAATAAAACATGGATCACAACAAAATGTCATCTTTATATGGTGCAACTTGGGTAACCTTTTTCCGATATCTTTGTTGATGCCGGCGTGGTAAAAACTCAAAGTGGGGAAGCATACTCCCTAAAAAATCCAGTCGAGCCACCTTAAGAGAGACCTTACGCTGGGATCGTCTTTGTGCAAATAAATCTATTTCGATGTTCCATTACAACAGTGTCTTTTTTTGAAAGGCAAAAATGTTCATATCGGTACGATGGGAAATCGGATCGTAATCGTAAACGTTTGCATTGTATTAAATCACAGTTATAGCACATCATAACCAATAAGTTACAGCAGAAAAAAAGAAAACTACATGCATGCCCCCCCCGGAAATTTTTTGAAATGAATTTGCATTGAGATGCAATCTGGTGTATTTTGAGACACACTGACCTCGTCGAGTCTGGATGATTTTTCCGTTACAGTTACTTATATACTGTAATGATAATATTTTGGGGGGAGGGGGAGCTGGGCATTTTGAGGGGGGGAAACTTCTATCCTTCAACTATCCTAGATAGAACCCTGACATCGTTCAGTTTTAAATCCGTATTGGATTGGACTACTGAAACAATTGTGAACACTTGTGTCACCTTCTCCAATGTTGATTCACGTATTACCAAGAGCCATAACGGCTCTTGGTTCCTATGATGTCGCAGCAAAAGATGTCATGCGGCAAATTTAATCGGCAAAAAACTAAACGCACTAAAGAGTGACACTAACAATTGTCTTTATCAACTATTCTTTGTTTTAAGACAGAGGCCATTTGCGCGAGGCCGGAAAGAATGTATCTCCCACGCACTTTCACCGTTAATACAGCTGCAAAAGTATAAACAGATAACTTCTGCCTGTTATATGTATCTTTATTCCTTAACATTTTCAAATAGAACTGAGTAATACAAATCAAAATCGCTTTACTTTTGTCGTGTTAGTTCAGGCGCACGGATCATGGAAGGGCTTCAAAACCAAAAGGCCCACGTGAAAAGCCTCCCATGACCCCTTGCGCCGCGACTACCCCAGGAAAAAACTTAAGAAACGCCTGGGACGAGGCAGGTCTGAAGCAAAATATAACAGTACTGTTCCGAGAATGTCAAATCCAGCTGGTTCGCTTGACTTTTCTATGCTGTGGGAACTCAGTGGCGTTGTGGTGGTCGTGGAAGACGACAGATTTTACGTTCATCGCTGTATTCTGGGTATGTGGTCCGAAGTATTCTCCACAATGTTTACCTCACAGTTCAAAGAGAAAACAGCCGAAGAAGTTCCACTTCCGGGAGAGAAATCAGCTGAAATCAAGGAAATGCTGCTGGTGATTTATCCAACGTCTGCAAAACCGATCGGTGAAAGCAACTACACATTCCTACTCGACCTTGCTAAAGAATACATGATGGCTAAGATCACTGAGAAATGTGAAAGTTACCTCGTTGGTCGTTTGGGTTCTGCCGAGAGTTGCATTGGTGCATGTGTGTGTGGAAATTGGCGTCAGTATGTGAAGAAGGGAAATTGTTTATGGCTTTTAGTCATTGCCCAAACCTATGGACTGGATAGGTTGGAAATGGCATGCATCAAGAGAACAAAGCGTATCAAATTCGCGGAGTTTAAGAAAGACAAAAACTTCGACAAAATCAGTGCTGCTAACTATCGGAAGATTGTTGAGGGTATGTTACAATAACGTATAGAATGTTAAACCCACTTGAAGACCTCAGCCGAATCAAAGAAGCTTGAACATAACGTTTCCTGATACTCGCATTGTCTGGTAGTAAGACAACTCCAGTCTATTTCATGGGCCTTCATTAACAACATATGAGAGCAACAGATCGTGCTTTGATCGAGACTGAGGTCATACCTTTGTCGCGCATGCGTTTCGAGGAGACTGGGAAAATAATGGAAGAGCCGACCCGTCGAAGAGTCGATTGCCCCCGTTTCCCCATTTGCTTAAAGTACATTCGCCTTGAAAAAAGGGTTAAATTCAGCTAGAATATGAGGATGAAAGAAGACTTGAGTTAGGAAAGTTTACGGCGACTTGTGTGAGGTAAGTCCGACTCGATGCTTAGTTTAGGACAGAGAGAAATGAAATTCGTCAGTCTAAAACAAGGACTGCAGACAGCAGATTGCATACAGGGTATAAGACAACGCAATTTTTGCGAGCCTTCTTAGATCGTGCACGGAGTAAGGTTTTGTTCTAAAGGTATTATCACTAATGCCCCTCTCTTCCCGCTTAAATGGGTCATTTATCTTACTTAAAATCTTGCTTTCACAGTGCTTAAATGGTGCCATTATCGTGCATAAATGGTGCCTCAAGGCCAAAGGCACGATGCACGAAATGACAGAGAACGATAATCGAGCCTCAATGCACGATATTATGTATCGTGCATTGTCAATATTTCGCCCCATGTAAGGGAATATAAGACAGTTCTGGATTCCGGATTCCACGCTGTGGATTCCGGATTCCAATTACCGGATTCCAGACCTTTTTTAAGTAGAACTTGGATTCCGGATTCCAATTGTTAGTGGGATTCCGGATTTCTACATCTGTATTCCGGATTCCAAGGCCCAAGATTCCGGATTCCACCAGCAAAAAGTTCCAAGATTCCGGATTCCACATGGGAAAATTTCCCGGATAAAGGAACCCGGATTCCCTTACATGTGGCGAAATTTTGTGCTTCAAAAATTACGTTCTAACGCTAAAGAGTTGTTGTTTGTTCAATAACGATGAAATTTCACCAGTCAATCTTAACCTCAGAGGAAACTCTAGAACATGTGCATCTCTAAAAGCTCTGTGTATTACGGTGAATGCAGTTTTATTGTAGAGGTAAGTGAGATCGAAACTTTATGATTTTCAGTGAAAAGGAGGGAAAAATGGCGTCTTTCATCTACACTACATTTCGTTGACAACGAATGATTTATTTCTTCACATCAAAGCTTTATCCGGAAATTATATACTCGCTGTAACGTACATTGATTGCACAACAACCGTGCAGAAAATCAAGCTTTTCCATGTACGCGTTATAGCGGAAGTGTAACAGTAAATGTAGCGTTAGTAATCTCATACCTACTTTCTCACTGGATTACATTTCGTCACTGATCAGTGCAGATGAAGCCAATAAACCTGGGTTTCTCAATAACCACCCATATCCACTGCGGCAGCACTCATGTTTATACCGAGGATTTCTTATATCATTGAAGTTTACTAGGATATGATTTGGTGTGGCTGCTACCTTTTAGCCTCATGCCTTGAAAGGTTAAACCTACCGCAAGTTAAGCTCCCTCCAGTGTTATAGCGCTCCGGATCATCACAAGGTATTACCTCACAAGGTAATAATAACGAATCAGATACCTCTCTATGTCTTTACCGCTGCACTCATTACAGCCCTTCTGAGATAATTTGCATATTTACGACTCCGACCGGAATGTAGAAAAAGAAGAGATAGAATCAACCAATAACAGTCCCTGTTTAAGTTGAGTGAAAGTCTAGGAATGTAACAACATTGTTTATGTTTCCACCATATAGCAGCAAGAATGTAATGCGCCAAATTCAATCAGGATAAAAATTAAACGCACTAAAGAATGACACTAACGTTTGTCTTTATCAACTATTGTTTGTTTCAGTTGACAGAGGCCATTTGCGCAAGGCCGGATAGAATATATTTCCCAAGGACTTCCACCGTAAATACAGCTGTAAAGGTATAAACAGCCGAATCGCTTCTGTCTGCAATTCGTATCTTTATTAATTCCTTCACATTTTCAACTGGAACTGAGCGCTACAACTCAAAATCGCTTTACTTTTGTCATGTTAGTCCCGGCGCACGGATCATGGGAAAGCTTCAAAATCCCAAAGGCGCAAGGGAAGGGTCAACGTGAAAAGCTTCCCATGTCCCCTTGGGCTGTGACTACACTATTCCAAGTAGGGCCTAGGTACAAGGCGGGTCTAAAGAAAAGATGTTAAAAGATGTTAAAAAGTGCTGACTCAAAGATGTTAAAAAGTGCTGATCTAAAGATGTGCTGACCTAAAGATTTTAAAAAGTGTTGACCTAAAGATGTTAAAAAGTGCTGACCTAAAGATGTTAAAAAGTGCTGGCCTAAAGATGTTAAAAAGTGCTGACCTAAAGTCGTTAAAAAGTCCTGACATAAAGCAAATATCACTTCCATGTTTGCCTCCACGGTACTGTTTACAGAATGTCAAATCCAGCTGTTTCACTGGACTTTTCCCAGCCATGGGAACACAGCGATGTTGTGTTGGTTGTGGAAGAAGACAGATTTCATGTTCATCGCTGTATTCTGGGGATGTTGTCCGAAGTATTCTCCACGATGTTTACTGCGCAATTCAAAGAGAAAACAGCCGAAGAAGTTCCTCTTCCGGGAAAAAAATCAGCTGAAATCAAGGGAAAATGTTGCTGGTGATTTATCCAACCTCTGCAAAACCGATCGATGAAAGCAACTATGCATTCCTACTCGACCTTGCTAAAGAATACATGATGTCTGAGAAATGTGAAAACTATCTGATTAGTCGTTTGAGCACGCCCGATTATTACTATACTACATGTGCGTGTGGTAATAGAAGGCCGGGGCGTCAGTATGTGAATAAGGGAAATTGCTTAGAGCTTTTAGTCATCGCCCAAAACTACGGACTCAATAGGTTGGAATGCGAATGCGTCGAGAGGGCAAAGGATATCCAATTCTCGGAGCTGAAGAAAGACAACAACTTCGACAAAATCAGTGCTGCTAACTATCGGCAGATTGTTGAGGGTATGTTACAAGGTCAGCCTTTCTAATTAACTTTAAAAGGTTGATGAAGATCTCAGCCGTGTTAAAGGAGCTTAAGAAAAACATTTTCTGATACTTGCATTGTCTGGTAGCAAGACAACTTTTATTTCATGGACCTTCATTAACATCATACATGTGGAACGCCGTCACTCTATCAGTCGCTCATATGGAAATTTTAAAACGTCTACCTCCTTTCGTAATGCAGTACGTCAGGGCACGGGCATGTTTGGTTTTGCAGTTAAAAAGAAAACAAATATACCGTGTAAAGTGGGAATCATGTTCAATTATTAAGGATAGGTAGTCAAATCGTTGTAATTTCAAGTTTCGGTTTTGTTCAAAACAGAAACTAATGTGCGTGACGACATTACCCTAGCCTCCCACGCAGACCGTGTTCTAGGGCCCCATTAGTGGGACAGGAACGCGTGACGAACCCCTAAGAACATCTGCGTGGGAGGCTAACAACACCTTCAAACCCTCACCCTTTTAAAAGAAAAAGAATGTTCATTTTGCTACCCTGTTTGAGACAAGAAACGTTATTTTAATTTATGACCTTGAATTGTTTCGTTTTGCTTACAGAATTAAGTATTTAAACTAGCGTCTTTGAATTATAAAAGTAAACGAGGTTTCAAATTAAATTCCAAGATATAAAACTCTAATATACCTCCGGATATCCTCCAATGGGAACTGAATAGTGGTGGATATATACGGAGACGTACCCTGGCTCCAGAGGTCCGTTCTCAAAATACCTAAGATGAAATATTAAAACCGCGCTTACGGTTTGATAAGGCTCCCGAGACGGAGCAGATATCTCTCCTAGTATCAGCCTAACCGATTTTGAAACGCAAATTTTCGTCCCTGTATAATCCCCACCGAATATAAGCACCCCCAAAACTAAGCCCCTTCATGATTATAAGTCCGGATTTTACGGTGTTTTGAGCTCACAAGTTTTTGAACAGCGGCTTACCATCTCAAGGCGGTAGGTACTTCATATATGATTATTATAATGTACCTAAACATATCTTACATACCGTAAATCCTCTATTACAGTCAAACCAGGTCAAGCGTTCCCGTTGCTAGCAAACTAATGAATTCATTATTCGTTTGTTGATTCAATAATCCATTCATAAAATGAATAATCCAACGATCAAATTGGACCTCGATTCAATAATTAAATGTTGATTTGGTTTATGAACAAAATCTACCTCTTCTTTATTCTTGTCTGTTGTGTTCAATCGTATTTTCTTCCCTTTTCGATCCTTTTCCTGCCGTTAACGATTGCGTTTTTAATTGCCTTTAATCAAAATAGCACCTTGAATAGACAGACCGCAAACGCAAAGAAACTGACAAAGGCCGGGGATCGAAATCCACCAATCACCGCACATACACTGACCTCAGTTTGACTACTCATTAATGGAAGCAAAATCTTTCTTTATTGATGAATAAGTACACAAAGCACAAGTTAACGATAATAAGATGCCAAAGCCAGAGGTTTATATGGCGTAGGTCAGAGAGTTACAATGTGCTGCTACGTTACGATGAGAATGAAAATTAATAAGTACAAGATTTACAGAGAAAAGGCAAACTATTACAACATATAACGAATTATTACTGCATATAAAGCAAAATAAACATAACAATTAATGATAGTATGCAAAAAGTAATAAAGAAAAGAGTTTGAAGGGAGAAAAAAGAAAAAAAAATTGAGTTCAACTTGGTTTAAACTTATAATGATTGAAAATAATCTCTCAGTTTATGTTTATAACTAGAAAGAGTAAGTGAATTACGAAGTGAGAGAGGAATGTCATTCCAAATTTGAGGACCCTGTACCCGAAGAGAAAAAGAATATTTGTGAGTATGAGATGTAAGTTGTCTTTTTGCCTGGTGAGATATTGATGACAATCAGAGTTAAGAACGAAAAGAGATGAAAGAGGAGAGGGCAAGAGCTTCTGCATGTGAAGGAAAACAAAGCAAGAAACTTGGTACTTATAAATATTAAATATGTTGAGTATTTTGAATTAGTTAAAGAGTGAGTAAGTATGTGCACGTGGTGGAGAATGAGTAATGATTCTTAAAGCTTTCTTCTGGAGACTGAAAAAGGGTTGTAAATGAGAAGAGTATGTGGATGCCCAAAAAATAGAAAAGTATTGATGATATGGGAGTATTAAAGAGTTGTGTAATGTGCAAAGAGTATTAGAAAGGAAAAACTGTCGTGATTTGATAATAATCCCAGTGGATTTGGTAATTTTGGAAGAAATGGCTTTTATATGAGCCTGCCATGAGAGGTTTTGATGGATGATAACACCTAAAAATTTTGTGTGTTCTACTCTATTAATACTGTTCTTATCAATGTTAATAGAAAGACCATCAAAATCTATTTTCTTTCTTGCAGGGTGAAACAAAATAAATTTAGTCTTGTCGGGATGCAAAGTTAGCTTGTTAGCTTTGAACCAGGTAGCCACAAAAGAAAGTTCATGGTTCACAATTTTAGTTAGTTCAGAGATATTTTGTGTTGAAAGAAAATATTAGTGTCGTCTGCAAAAAGGATGAATGAGAGATAATTAGAGCATGAAATGTCGTTAATTTATATAAGAAATAAAAGTGGCCCTAACACAGAACCCTCAGGAACACCACATTTAATTGGAAGCAGTGGAGATTTCCAGGAATCAATTTGAACATATTGAGAGCGAGAGAGGAGATAACTATGCATCCAGTTAAAAGGTGTGCCACGAATACCATAGAAGTTTAATTTATCTAAGAGGATTGCATAATGCTCGTAACGAGGCCCGGGAGTGATGATTTAACCCACTCGTTAAGTTTGATCTCTAATTTATCCCGGTGATCTTCAAAAGTCGAATCAGTTGGATCGACAGCATCATTAGCCTTAGGAGGTTTCCTTTTTGGTCTCATAATGGAAAATATGAGAGAATATAACCTTGATTGCAATAAATTTGTAGAGCACAAAATTAGGCAGCCATCTTGGCTCGCTGACCGCTGACCGGTCAGCGTACATGTAACAGGTTGTTTGGGTTTGAACTTCAGAACTCGCCCGCACTCGACTCTGAGAGAAAAAGAAGAAAAAACAAAATTCTGAGGTCGACTTGTGGAAAGTGTAGTTTTTCAATCGCACCATGTTGGTGTCTCAAATCAGTCCTGTGGGAGTTGAACTCTTTTCTTATGCAAACGCTTTCTTTTGTTTCAATAAATTTGCGTAGATGCTGGCCACGTGAGTGAAAACGCTCTATATGTATGATACTTAGCCTTTCTGACCTCGTTTGAAAGTAAGAATTCTTTTATATTTTGCAAATGATAACGAGGTTAGAAAGGCTAATTATAACACATATAAAAGAATATATTAATTGGCCGCCATTACGAAAGAGGTCTATACGCCAGCTTTCCTGTCCATCCGTACAGTTTAAGGAGGGGAGGGGAGACTGTAAAGGAAGGGAGGGGAAGGGACAAGAAGCTTGCTTTTGTCTTTATGGTGAGAAAATAGCCAGTTTAGAGTCAATCTTGAAGTTGCTTTTCAAAAAGCGTATTTTCAAGGCTTTGCTTTTGGCATAGTCACGCTTTTTTCAGGCTCAAATTGTAGAGGCTAATTCACGCGTGACAATTTGCATGTGCTGCACCATAGGTGGCGTCTACACCAACGCGTTTTCTTTTAAAAACGCGTATATTTCGATGCGTTTACCTTCCGTCTACACCACACTAATACGCGGAGCGTTTTAATCGAAAACGCGTCGATTTGAAAACGCTCTTAAAAGTGTATCAAAACGGGAAAGTATATATCAGTCTTCACTAGCTTCCTTTCCCTTTTCACATACAATATCAGACAAAATAAAATTGTACCATGTCACCGCTAAAATCCTGTAGCGATCGATCCTTCAAGGTTGTAGTTCCTAAGCTGTGAAATACCGCTTAATCCTTCGATACAGATATTTACGAAAACTCTATAGACTTGTTTATGTCTTTCAGGAAATCGCGCATGAAAGGTAGCTCAAATACGATTTTTTTCCAGATAACAGGGTAATTGCTTAACCCATTCGCTCAATTTCCGACAAATTGCCATTATTATTATTATTACATTGTGTTCATTTTATTTTATTCTATTAATTTTTTTGGCGTTTTTCTCTGCCTGTTTGACTTTATCTTGCTCTTTCGGGTATGGTTTAAAAGATCCTTTCCACACGATATTTTAACAGCTTAACCTTTGACCTTACACGTTCGTATTTTGAACGAGTTTTATAGCTCCTCGACGTAAAGTGTCAAAATAAATGATCGATTGATTGATTGATAGTTCCGTGCGAGAAAAGTAGAAGCACCTCTCCTGTAGTTTAATTGTTCTTTCAAACACTGAAACGATTTGTCGTAATGCCGTACTTACTTTCTCACTGGATTACATTCCGTCACCGATCAGTGCAGATGAAGGTAATAAACCTGAGTTTCTCAATGACCACCCATATACACTGCGGCAGCACTCATGTCTATACCGAGGATTCTTATATCATTGATGTTTACTAGGATATGATTTGGTCTGGCTGCCACCCTTTAGCCTCATGCCTGGCAAGGTTAAACCTGCCGGAAGTTAAGCTCCCTCCAGTGTTATAGCGCTCTGGATCACCACAGCACTTGAGCTACCCCACCCATGTCTTTACCGCTGCACTCTATTCTCTTAAATTTTTTCATGACAGCCCATCTGAGATCATTTGCATATTTACGACTCGAATTGGAAAGAAGAAAAGGAAGAGATAGGGTCGCGGCTACTGCTAGCAGACATAATCGCTAATAATGCTAATAAATGTTAAAAGTTCTCATTGGCGTCTGCCCGTAGGTTTGGCCTGACCGTGGGAGATCTGGCAACGAGAACGAGGTCTTCCACTTCCAATCGTTCCTCGCGAGCTCTCTTCACTTCTTAATATTAAACACCTGCGTTCGCAGTAGCGTTTTGTCTACCCCAGCGTGCTTTTGGTTGCGCTTCATTGTTGCCCTTCGTGATTTCGTCGTCCATCAGTGCTCCAAACAATGTCAAACGCAAGAGATTCGCTAGACTTCTCCAAACCATGGCAATTCAGCGACGCCATGTTAGCTGTGGAAGGAGAGAGATTTCATTTTCATCGCAATATCTTGGGAATGTGGTCCCCGTTTTCACGACGATGTTTGCTGCCGGAACCGACAACCTTTTTTCTCTCCCTGGAAAGAAATCAGCTGAAATTAAGGAAATGCTGTTGGTCATTTATCCTACGTCTGGGAAACCGATCGATCAAACTAACTACGCATTCCTTCTTGACCTCGCGACGGAGTACAAGATGATGAAGCTTACTGAAAAATGCGAAAACTACCTGATCCTTAGATTAGAAAAAGAAAATTCTCAGTTTCAGCTGGGGCAGAATCCGTTTGTCATTCGTTTAGAAAAAGAGGCTTCTCAGTTCCCGCGGCAGTTTCCGGCGTTTGACCCTGAGAAAGATTTCATAGACAAGTGCCTTGAGCTTCTAAATATTGGGCAGAACTATGGACTGGACAGGCTACAAAGCGCTTGCATTGAGTTAGCAATGCGTTTTAAATTCCAGAAACTAACAACTGACGGGAGTTACAAGAACATTTCTGTGTCCAACCGTGAAAGGATTTTAGAGGGTATGGTTAGAAGAACAGAGGAAGAACTCAAGACTAAAGAACAAATGATAAAATCTAAAGACGATCGAGACTCCCGAGCAAAAGAAAAGGCTGTAGCCGCGGTTAAGGAGCTGGAAAATATTATTTATATTGTCTTTGTCGTTTGCAAGGCAAATTATCTTGCAGCCACAATACATGAGAAGCTAAATTGTATCAGTCGTTCAAATGGAGAGTTCAGGAAACTAGCAGGTCTTTTGAAAGATCTCCATGATAAATTGACGGGCTTGTGTTATGATTTTTGAGCAAATCCGCATTTCTCTTAGTAAATTATCATGATAATAGAAGCCCAGTTAAACGCTACCCGAGATTACTATAATACTGAGATGAGGCGCAAGATGTTCGCTAAAAAAAATACATTGAGGAAGTATATATAAGCCTTAACACTTGTCCTCAGATAGCTATTTTCGCTAGAAAAAAAGAGGACCGTGGTTTTCACTGTAAGGGACCCGAGCTGCGGGGCCAGCTTTAGATTTTTCTTCGTTGACCGATTTTTACTTATTCACGATATCTAGTGTTTTCTACGATCAAAAACACATCTCGAGCATGATGTTAATAGATATAGATCGAAGTGAAATTTATGAATAATAAATTTACTGAAAGAGACAGCAATGATTTCTGTGTCATTGTAAACCAAATAGTCCGTTTGCAGGTGGCCAGTCACGTGGTACTAATACGCCAATGCTAGTCTAGGAGGACTACAATGTAGTGAAGTCCTATCCGCACCTGCGACTAATGTAATGCGGCAAATTCAATCGGGAAAAATAATTAAACGCACTAAAGAGTGCCACTAACGTTTGTCTTTATCATCTATTGTTTGTTTAAGTTGATAGAGACCATTTGCGCACGGATAGAATGTATTTGCCACGCACTTCCACAGTAACTTACAGCCGCAAAAGTGTGAGCAGATAGCTTCTGTCTGCAATTTGTAGCTTTATTCCTCAACATTTTCAACTGAGCAATACAACTCAAAATCGCTTTACTTTTGTCATGCCAGTCGCGGCGCAAGGAACATGGAAATAAGCTTCAAAAACGCAAAGGCGCAAGGAGGGCTAAACGTGAAAAGCTTCCCATGATCTCTTGCGCCGCTACTACCCTGGAAAAACTTAAGAAGCACCTAGGTGCGAACTCAGGCAAACTGATCTCATTACTGTATTTCGTAACGCCCGCTCGTGGCTTGATTTGAGGGATGGGGACAAATGCTTCATTTAACACAGAAGTTTGCACCTTTTGCTTAAATGTCAATGTAGGGTAGGAAAGATGAATAAAGATTACTTATCATATGTTTTTAGGTCGTCTTCAGCGTTTTTGTGGCGTTTTTAGCTGCTTGAAACTGACATCCCAGACCAACCTCGTTCCCAGGGTTCAAGAGAGAGAACCTGGGAACGAGGTTGATCCCCGACAAATATATATGGATTAGTCAGGGGTGTCAGTTTCAAGTAGCCTGCGTGGCAGGCGTTCGAAAGGGAAGGGGAAGGGAATTGAGGGCGCGAGACCGCTCGCGAGGGAGAAGGGGAACCTTTCTCCCTCGCGCGCTCTCGCGCGCCCAAATTCCCCCTTCCCCTTCCCCTTTTAACGCCTGCCACGCGGGCTAGTTTCAAGAGACTAATATACGGTCGGCAGCTCGCGTCAGTTTCAACCCGGGGCTACTGCCATACATTACCTATACGGGTATGTGCCACCCAACGGGGTTGTGATTTTGAAGCTCCTGATTTAGAACGGGGTATCCATTTCAGAGGCATTTTCTAGAACGGGGTATAATATTTCGAACGCACGAAAGCTCCAGTTTTGTAAGCAGCCATTTGAAATAAAGGACAGATTGCTTTTAAAAATATGGTTCAATGCATTAACAAGCAAACTGTTGTACTCTTGTTGCACCCTAGAACGGTGTATAAAAAATTGGCCCATTTCTAGAACGGGGTATCAGTTTTAGAGCGAATTCTAGAACGGGGTATAAAAAATTGGCCCATTTCTAGAACGGGGTATCAATTTTAGTGGAAATTTTTTGCAGAACGGGGTGCTAATTTGAAATCCTGGGCGGCACATACCCACCCAAAAAATACCCAAATGCCCCCCCCCTCCCCACCCCGGGGTTTCAACCAAATGAAAACGCCACAAAAACGCGGAAGATGACACTAAAAAAATTTGGAAAGTAATCTTTATTCATCTTTCTTACCTTACATTAACATTTGGGATCAAACGGTGCAAACTTCTGTATCTTCCGATCACTTGAATCAAGCCGAGAGCGGGCTTTACAAAATACATCAAATGTATGAGATCACGTGTCGCGCGTGACATCACGATACTTCGAAGACTTCAGATGGTTGGCCTGTGGTACGTAGTAGCTCCGAAGAAATATCACTTCCACATTTTCCTTCACAGTACTGGTCAAAGAATGTCAAATCAAGCTGGCTCGCTCGACTTTTCTAAGCCATGGGAACTCAGTGATGTTTTGTTGGTTGTGGAAGAAGAAAGATTTCATGTTCATCGCTGTATTCTGGGTATGTGGTCCGAAGTATTCTCAACGATGTTTACCTCACAGTTCAAAGAGAAAACCGCTGAAGAAGTTCCTCTTCCGGGAAAGAAAGCAGCTCAAATCAAGGAAATGTTGCTGGTGATTTACCCAACATCTGCAAAACCGATCGATGGAAGCAACTATGCCTTTTTGCTTGACCTTGCTAAAGAGTACATGATGACTAAGATCACTGAGAAATGTGAAAAATACCTCATTGGTCGTTTAGGCTCGGCCATGAGTTTCCAAGGTCGTTGTAAATGCGGAAATATGCGTTACTACGTGTCGAAGGGAGATTGTTTAGAACTTTTAGTCATCGCCGAAAACTATGGACTGGATAGGTTGGAAACGGCGTGCATCGAGAGAGCAAAGCAGATCAAATTCGCGGAGCTGAAAAATGATAAGAACTTCGACAAAATCTGTGCTTCTAACTATCGGAAGATAGTTGAGGGTATGTTACTATAAATCATAGAATGTTAAACCCACTTGAAGACCTCAGCCGTGTTAAAGGAGCTTTCAAAATAACATTTCCTGATACTTGCACTGTCTGGTAGTAAGACAATTCCTATGATTTCATGGACCTCCATTTTTAACACATCATATTTAATTATATGAGTAGACGTCAGTCTGTCAGTCGCTTAAATGGAAATTTTAAAACGTTTATTGCTCTTTGTATTCCAGTATAGTCAGGGCATTTGTGGCATTGCAATTATTATAAAAGAAAACAAATACATACCGTGTTAAGTGGGAGTCAAATGCAATTATTATGGATAGGTCCGGGGGGGGGGGTACTCCCTTATATGGCCTAGACGGGATGTGCCGCTGGACAGGGTCTGTAATTTGGCACAAGTCTGTCCTAAACAGGGTATATAGTTTCGCGAAAGTCTGTCCTAAACAGTGTGAATGGTATTAAAATTGAGCGTGTTGTCCTAAACAGGGTATGTATTTTAGGAATTTTTTGTCCTAAACTGGGTCAGGGTTTCAAACCCTCAGCGGCTCACCTATACCCAAATATTGGTCGAGTACCCCTTTCACCCCTTCCTGGGGGATAGGTAGTCAAATCGTTGCAATTTCAAGTTTGTTTTGTTTTGTTGAAAAAAACTAATGTGCGTGACGAGACGAGACAAGACAAATAACGGCAACTTGGGCACAACACACCGCGCAGAGGCACTCAAGTGTGCCAGTCTGAGGATCGTGACTAAAACATCACACGAGTACATACGAGTACCATACGACTACATATGAGTAACAAACGAGTACATACGGTACACACCGATGACAAACGAATACATACGAGTACATACGGGTAACATACGAGTCATTTACGAGTCCATACAAGCAACGTACGGGTAATACGAATACATACACGCCTTGTCAGGGGCGTAGCTACCTGTACGCAAATACGCAATTGCGTACCTGAAAATAATAATAAAAAATAATAAATAAATATATAAAATAAAAAAATAAATAAAAAATATATTTCAAATATATTTATATTTATATATATTTTTTATTTTTTTTTTCAGTCATTTAACTTAGCCTTTTCTTTTACTTATTTTTGTACCTGAACTATAAAATTGTTTTTCCACATCCAAATGTCGGTTTCTTCAGAGAATCGATGTGATTTCGTCGGTCAGCGGTGGAGTGAATTCTCGTTCGTGTATGAAAAGAGCGGGAAATAAGAGAGCAGAAACCAGGCGAAAATGACTTTGATATTTTTTTGGGGGGGGGCGGGGGTGAAGAGGTGAGATGGAAAACTGTGCGTACCTACGGAAAAATCCTGGCTACGCCCCTGCTTGTTCTCATGTGTATAAAATATAAAACACAAAAGACAAATATTTTTCCTTGAAAACATCATGTACTCTGAAATGGGAAAGCAATATGTACTAGCTGAGAAGGGCTCTTAAAATGTTTGCAATTGTTTTATTTACGGCCTAAATCACAACAGAAAAAAGTAGGAGAAGGAAAAAAATGGAAAAAAAGTAAGATATAAGTGACAATGATCTTACCGTATATAGGCTGTCAAAAAGATAAACTTAACAAATTGTTTATTCAACGACATTTGCGGCTCTTCATTTGCAACATCTCAAGAAGTTTAAGGCTTGGGACTAAGTGATTTACCTGTCGAAAATGATTTATTGGCTACAACTTCGGCAAAGATGATAGCGCTGAATCAAAATTTGGCACACATAAAGAACTCATCCTCCTTAATATTTTTAAGTATATATGTTGTGCTAATAAGGCACATGATATGTCACGTGTGTTGCTAAAAATCGTAAATTATTGACCAATTGGTGGCCGGTTTAAGAAAAGAAATCGAGCAATAACATTTTTCTAATTCACATTAAATATTTCTAACACTTCAAGTTTGGAATTACCGTCCATTGCACTTCAACACAAAATTATGAGGGAAAACATCATTTTAAATGCCTAATGTAATCTTGAATTATTTAAAACTTCAATTTTAAACTTCGCGTACATTTAAACGTAGAAAGCTGGGAATGTTTATCCCCTTTCAGAAATGGCTATTTGTTTATCCAAACAAAGTAAATTCGCCACCAATACGCTAATTTCCTTCATTTTCAATTTTTGGTCACGTGAGATGTCACGTGACCATAATTCAACGTTAAGGCACAAGAAAACCTCAAGATTTACTTTTGGGGAAAAATTCATTTCCTTCTAGGTCTTCTAGCGAGAGATTAACCTTGAGATTAACCAAAATCAATCAAAATAATTTTTCGTGCTTTCACGAATTCAAGTTATATACTCAACTTACAAAAGGTGATAACGAAATTGCCCTAAAAAAAGTTACAAGGGAGACCTATTTTCTTTCTTTTTGTGGCTGTCAGCTATCAACCATTAATATTGTTATATTCCTAGACTTTCACTCAGCTAAACAGGGACTGCCATTGGTTGATTCTTGGGCACGTGGCCTTGACTAAAATCAAATGTATCCCGATCGTGATACATTAAGCAGTGTACCCCGCTCGGACTACATTACAGTACGTGATCAAAGCATGGTGGAAAGTGGCGTGACAGAAGACGGGAAAAACACTGCCAGTTTTCTTTTTCGTGAATGAACACAACAACACAAACACGAAGCCTCAAGCTAAAAAGCAATGATTTTTAAAGTTATCCCAGAAGAGAAACAGCAGCTAGTGGAGGAAAAAGATGCAGTACTTTGTAAATCATTCATTCAGTGGTTTGGGAATTAAATTTGTGTTATTATAACTACCGAGTCGACGGTTTTGGTTTGCTTCGGCTATTCTTTTGTTGCCTTTGAAGTGAAAGTCTAGAAATATAAAACACTTAATGTCAGGTCCCTCGGGAAACCAGTTAGTTTTGTTTTCCCTCGAGTCCTGATCTTTCCCGAGACGACGTCGAGGGAAACATCAGGACTCTCGGGAAAACAAAACTAACTGCTTCCCTCGGGATTTGACATTAAGTGTATAATGACAAGGGTGACAGACATCGATAATGTACAAATGAAAAGATAATCCAATAAAAAGTACAAAAAAGCGCTGCTTATAAAATTAGGCTTTAAAAAAACCTGTAACATATGTTAATGCAGTAATATATCATAGAAAACCTTTATGGCCAGCAATGAACCACGTTAACCAGCCTAGCATGTTCATTAATCACTGACTATGAACGATCTGTATTTTCAGCCACTTATTTCCCCCAATTTCTTGTCTGCACGTATAGGAGAGAGCCGCCCGATGAATCCAAACCAAAAACGCCTGCTCAATTATAACAGTTTCGTATTACCGAGCACGTAGGCGCAAAGCCTTACCAGATCTTTTTCTCTTCTTCTTCTTTATTTTTCCTACTTTTTTAATTTCAATTTTTTTCTATCTCTTCATTGCATGGAAATGGTGAAAAATCGGTTTAAGGAAATGGTATCAGTCTTTCATTGCGGACCATGAAATCGCTTGATCAAAAAATCCCCAGCTTCGCTGACGCTACGCAGCAGAAGCGTGGTAAACCATAAAACCTACGTAGGACATGCCTCCTTTACTGAGTATTATTCACAGAGAATCGCAAGTCCTTACGTTGAAAATGCATAGAATAAGCCACCGAAAAGTAACCGAGAGGTTACAAATGCGCCATATGTCGTGGTAAGCACTTTTTTAAAAGCTTTTAAAACAATTTCTTCGGCAAATTGTAGCTTATACCTTACCATTTATATGCTACACGATTCTCTCGACTACCAAAGCCTTTTAAATTGGAGATATTTGTGCTCAAAAAAATCTGCCGTGTATGTGTATGACTTTTCATGTCGATGAAAGGTTTCAGGATTCGCAAAAAGCCCGTTAATTGCATCGAGAGTTTGAAAAGTCGATTATGGCACTCTGACTAACTGAAATGTGATGAAAATTTCCTGGCAGTTAAAGTAATCACTTAGGTACCTAATGATGGAAAGTTGGTGAGAATTTGATGGTTTGTTATTTTTTTGTGAATTTTTTTTGTTACCCATGTCTCCAAATCAGTTACGTTACAAAAGCGCCTTATTTGCGCTAAGGTTCCAATAAGTGATATTCCCATAATTTTTCAAGAGAAAACAAAAATCATTCAAATCAAATTAAAGACAAACATAGCAGCAATAAGTGAGCAAAGATTCAATTTTGTGCTTTAAAAGGGAAACGAGTTAGAGATACGAAAAGGTGTTTTTGAGCCTCGACGCTTTTGGCGTCCCTGAGGAGGTATAAGGTTGCGAAAAAAATCTGTGAACTCTACGCAATAATTAACGGTTGTATAAAGGTATAGTATAAGTAGTTTAATGAAGAGATAATTGAAGTACAGCAATTTTTTTTCCACTTTTATAAAACTGCAAGCTGAATGTGTTGTGGTTTACTGACCCTACTTAACTATCCATTTTCCGAACTGAAGGAGGTATTTAGTTCCAGGGTAACATCGACTTCACCTTATCTGCTTCATTGGGAGCGGATCGAAAAAAACCAGAGAGCGGAAGTGGGACACTAACAGGTTATATAGATACTTTATTTACTATGAATTCTTTACGAAAATAATAACACAAAATTTCACAGAAAAAGCGGGGGCGGTGGCCCCCCTCGGCCCCACCCCTAAAGACCGCCCATGTTCATGGTAGGGGTACAAGGAAAACAGGTTTCTAAAGTATATGGACTATATGGTATGCTTGATTATCAAGCACTGTTTCTAACAAACGAAAGTCATGCATTTATATTGACTTCACGTTTAAATGGACGGTGTCCTCGTTGTTGTTGTTGTTGTTGTTGTTGTTGTTTTGTTTTATTTATTTATTTATTTAACAATTTAGCCATTGAAGTAACTGTTCAAACTAGGAAAACGTATTAAGTGTCCCCCTCGACTTAGTACCCTCCTTCCAATATGGCCCCTCCTTTTAGTCGAAATTTGAAATAAGCTTATTCGCGAGGAAATACGGTACATTAGTGAGTCAAACCGCTAGACCGCCCATGGAGTTTAAACAACTAACATTTATTGATATTTTTAAATAATAAAAACAGCTGCGTTGAGGAAATTAAAGCATATTAATTTTATTAGGACACACTTTTTTAAGTGTTTTAGTGTTATTCAGAAAGATTTGATTTTATTTTTCCCGTCCACTTGTTAAATTTCTGGACCCGCCCATAAACGTAATCATTCATGCTTGAACGCTTGCGCGCAACTGCTCGTACACTGTGCTGTATTTTTTTTTTTTTAATTATATATTCGTAGCAAGTGAAGAAAGAAATTATCAATGGCCATTCATGGGAAATCAGGTTGCAAATGTCATAGCCACTTTTACTGAGCTAGGCTCCGTAGCGGCGGCGTATGGGTAGGGGGTTGATTAGAAGTCCAAATACTGTTTAACAGACGGAATTTTCGTTTAATTCAGGATGTCTCCCAGCCCATTCCTGGGAAATGAAAAGTCATTATTAAAATCGCCACAAAGTGAACGCTGTTACCATGCGCTGTTTGATTAGGATATTGATAAGTACACTTCGGCTCACATGCACAATTCAAAGTAGACAGACTGCAAGTTATATTAGTTGCTAAAAATATATATATATTTACGTGTCGCAAATGTTCATCAGTAGGATGCCTAAAATGCGTGCAATTCTACAATTGGTTTCGGCTCCATTAAATTCAAGCTACCTAAATTCAACATTAAATTCAATGTACCTTTGAAGCTCAGTTCAATGACCACGTGCGTGGCTTCAAATACGTGGATATTTTGCTGTGAATTAAAGGTTCCTAAACACAGTTTTTAGAGGGTATAGGCTACAACTTGCGCTCATGAAACCTACCTTTGCTAACTAGCGCATAGCGTGGAAACTATGCTTATGAAGGGTAAGAGGAATAAGTTTTAAAAAGTCAGATATATTTCAAAAGTCTGAAACATTGCTTTCAAAATTTAGTGTTTCTGAGTGTGTAGAGGAAAAGTTCATGAAGGAAGTTGCTTCTTTCGTAAAAAAGAAAAATTGACGATTTGATGCTAGAGACAATAACGTCGTCTGAGACGGTGAATAAGACAGATGCATTAAACGTCTGAGGACTTTAACGTCTTCTATTTAGTGCGTCGTTAAAGACGCACTTAACAGACGGCTTTAACGTTTCAACGCGTTTAGTATAAAAACGGGACGCAGTTAACTTGGACGCTTTTATGTCTGCCCCGTCCACAAACGACAGGAAGACAACTCTGTTATTTTTTTAATGTTTTCGTCTTCTTTTATGCGTTTACACCAGATGACTTCAATGTCTCAGACGTTAAACGCGTCTAGACGACTTTGACGTCTCTAGCATAAAAACGGTCAATTATGCCAAACACATTCTGAATAGCTGATGAGGTGATATTCGCTAAAGAATATCAAAAAGTGTCAATTTTTTTTTAAAAACACAAACGTTTCGGGTTTGTGACCCTTCTTCAGTGTGAGAAAAACCGTTGTACAGTACTAAGCAGTACTATAGACATAAACATGATCGCAGCGCGCGCGCCTGTAATTTTTAAGCAAGCGCAGATGAATTTAATGTCCCAATTCAGATAAAACTGAAATTGATATTCAGTCCTTTAGGCCTAATGGTGCCTAGCTGGAAAATCAACCGCATCTCACGTTGCTTTCGTTGAATGTTAGTACCACTGCATAACGCCACAGCGTGCATCTGGTCAGTTTAGTTTTCCTTACTTGTTTTTTTATTAGTTGTTATTGTTACTTTTTGCGTGGATGACACAATGTTTAATAAATTCTTTCTACGAAAATTGCACTCGGATGATGTGCCAATAAAGTGTTATGTCGCGAAAGTTATTACTCTACAGAGAATATTGGTTTTTTTTTAACTGTATCTGCAGCTTCATTAGGGTGGGTGTTCACTGTCGGGTAATTTTTACGTGCGTACAGGCGTAAAATTTACGTGCAAAGATAAAATAGAAGCAACGTATGAAAGGCAATGCGTAAACGTCACAATTGAACCTATCTAAACTTTTACATTTACATGCGACACTTCATAAATTGCCTCGCTCTATTTCAATTAACTTTGTAAAGTTACGTGCAAACACACTCAAAAATGTCACGATTCCACCTTTAGAGTAGCCAAGCAACATTCTTAAACGCACTTGTGACGCGATATTTCTAACAAAATTTTATCTGTGTGAGCAAAAAATCACCTTAAAATATTTTCATCAGACCGTTCTGGTCACTAAATCACTGAAAGTTGGTTTAAAAGTGCCTCAGTTACAAAAGTGTCAGATTGTTACAAAAGTGCCCCTTTCAGGTTACATTAGTGCCCCATTGTTAGAAAAGTTCCCTATGAACGTGACAAAAGTTCCCTATCAATGTTACGAAAGTTCCCGAAATTACGAAAGTCCCCTATTTTTGTTACAAAAGTGCCCTTTTTTGGTGACAAAAGTGCCCGTTCTTATGGCTCTCTCTCTTTTCTCTCTTTCTCTCTCTCTTTCTCTCTGTCTCTCTTTCTCTCTGTGTTAGTGTTCCCGTTCCCTGTGTGCCTGGTGTGCCTAGTGTCCTTGCTTCGAGTCATACTTTTTTACTTTATTTTTACCTTTTTACCCGTATGTATTCGTGTGTTACCCGTATGCACTCGTATGTGACTCGTATGTTACCCGGATGTACTCATATGTATTTGTATGTCATCGGTGTGTACCCGTATGTACTCGTGTGGTGTTTTAGTCACGATCTCCACTGAGCCCTTCAAACCCCCACCTTGCTAAAAGAGACAGATTGTTCCTTCGCCCGCCTGTTTAAGACAAGAGGCGTTCTTTTATGACCTTGAATCGTTTCGTTTTGCATACAGAATTAAGCAATTTTTCAAACTCACGTCATGGAATTAAAGTAAACGTAGTTTTAAAGGAGCTGGGTCACGAAATTCAGCCAAATTAGGTAATTACTAAATGCCCGTTAAATTAAGAGAAACAAACATTAAAGGAAGGTTAAAATAACACAACAGATGCCACGGATGGGCAAAACTGAAGAAGATTGAAACGGATTGAAATTAGGGTTTTTTAAAACTCTTCAACCTAACAGTTTTTCAAAGTTTATCCCAGCTGTTTGCAACTTCAAAAATAATGCTCAGGAGACTTATTTGTTTGTCTCGAATCTCTGACTTTGTTATTTACATGTAATTTCTTTCCTTACTTTAAGTTCCAAAGCGATTGAGGGCGAGTAATTGGCAAAATTAAACAAAATGAACTGGACTGCCGTGACACAGCCCCTTTAAATCCCAGAATAAAAAACTTATTACCATACACTGTCGAGATTTCGACTCCATCACAGGATGCTTACCATTTGACAGAAAAGTCCAGACAAAAAGCATAATAGTAAGCGATTTACCAGTTTATTGCAGAATTGCCACATCCGACTTTGACTTCAAAAAAGGGGCGAATTTCTATAGCGCGAGTCTGGAACTGAGAAGGAACCGAGAAACTGGTAAATGGTAAGCAACATCCGTTTGGTTCGAACCAACCGGATTGAACGGACTACCTCAAAGCGTACTCCTCAATTTTCGGTTGGAATTTCCGAAAGTGACCTTACCATTTACTTTCCATCCGGGATTTCCGAAATTTTCTGTCAAATAGTAAGCACCCCCTAAATCTATATCAGGGCTTAGAGTTGGACGTTTTGTCACGTGATTTATATTGTGAACCACGTGACAAAACATCCCGATAGATAGCGGGGAGTATGAAATTGGCGTCCCTGTTCAATGCTGGAGACCGACAACAAATTTCAATTGCTTCCCTGACTCTTCTCTCTTCGTTCACACGGCACCAGACGAATTTTCGACCTGTTGAAAATTCGTACGTTCAGTTGTTTAATTTATACGTACGGAACCATCAAAACAGTGCGGAAATTTAGACGCCTAGCCGTTAGAAAACCTGAAGGTCAACTTTTTAGCCGGTACGGTCGAAAATTTGACAAGTGCGGTGTGAACACCCAAACCAGTGATAACCATCTAAATTTTTGTAGTGCATATTTGATCGGCGCGCGGAGTGAACACCATAGCCGTCTTACAGGCACGGGTTACATAGATGCGTGGTAACTTAGCTGAAAGACCCCAGTTTGGAAAAGTAGCGCTCTGCCCATGGTCAAGAAGGAAAACGGAAATATTTAATTACAAAACTTATCTTTTTTAAAAAGAATCTGTTTTATAAGCGTAGTTGATGAAGTAAAGTGTCTGCCGCATAAAGAGCGTGTGAAAGAAAACCTGAAAAAAGGCGCCTGCTCTCACAGGGTGGCAACAAATTACATGTACGTTCATTACGAGTCCAAAGTTCTTCTTAATTGCGCATGACTAAGGAAATTATGTGGCCATGAAAAACAAACAAACAGACAGACAGACATACCGAAGGGGCGTTCTGTCGGCCGGATAAGGCGCGGTGACTGAGTAACATACAAGGAGACTTCTTGGACAGAATTTTTTGAAAGCGCGTCATGTTCTCAGTTTTGTTTCCATTAGGCTTAAATCCAATAGGAAAAGATATTCAATTCTATCCCTAGATCCGTCAGACCTATATCTGAGATCTTGCAAATATGCATTTTTCTTCAGGGGATTCTTTATCCTCTCTTGGTCGATTTGTGTCACACCTTGAAGGCCGGCCTCGCCAATCTTGTCGTCTTGTCCCCGGAGCTTTGTCCCTGGTGAAGAGGTTGAAGATTCGCTCCGCGGGTCATACACGCTTTCGGACAATTGAATTAATTTGTCCATTTATCTTCTTCTCATTTTTGTCAAATAGACCTTTTTCACCATACCCGCCATCGTTGCAGGCGCTTGAGTGTGGAGTTCCATTCGCGCCAAAAATCAAAGTAGATCACAACATTCAACTTGAGAGTGTAACATTTGACTTGACAAAGATCAACATACAACTTTGCAGTTCAATTTTGTAGTTCTTAACGCAATCGTTAAAACTTTAGACCTTAACTTTATTAGTGAGAGTTCAACATTAAACTTTGTCCATCAACATTCAAGTTTACTAATCAATATTGCTCTCGATACATGCGCTTGCCGAGAAAGACATGAAAGATGAACTTTGAATCATCAAGTTGATTGTTGAGTAACCAAAGGCGTACCAATCCCGCCAAAAATCAAAGTAGATCACAATATTCAACTATACCCGCCATCGTTGCAGGCGCTTGAGTGTGGAGTTCCATCCCCGTCAAAAATCAAAGTAGATCACAACATTCAACTTGAGAGAGTAACATTTGATTTGACAAAGATCAACATTCAACTTTGCAGTTCAACTTCGTAGTTCTTAACGCAATCGTCAAAACTTTAGACTTCAACTTTATAAGTGAGAGTTCAACATTAAACTATGTCCATCAACATTCAAGTTCACTGATCAACATTGCTCTCAATACATGCTCTTTTCGCGAAAGATGAACTTTGAATCACCAAGTTGATTGTTGAGTTACCAAAGACGTACCAATCCCACCATAAATCGAAGTTCAGACTTCAACTTTCGAGTCGAGAGTTCAAAATCAAATGTTACGTATAAACATGCAAATTCGGCACTTAACATTGGTATTGACCATAAAGGCAATTAAATTGGTCCCTTTTTTGGCAAAAGCGTTAACTTTCAAGGCTAACATAAACAGTGTTGTACAGCGTACCATTTCCGACAAAAATGCAGGACTCTGTAAAGGGAGGAACAGCGGACGGCGGACGGCGGATGACGGATGACGGACGGCAAAAAATAATAAGTAAATTCATGAGATAGATAAATATTTAAGACAAACTGATGAAAATATAAGTAATTAAAATGTTAGTAAAAAAAAAAGCAGTGGTAACATCTTCTGATATAGACAGAGTAGCCAGCTTTGTGGCTCCCTCGGATGTCAGTTCCAACTCGAGGCCGAGGAAAAAAGATCTGTAGTTTCTGTTGACATCAGTTTGCGAAATTCTTTTGCTGTAAGGTCCGTGTGCCTATTTCGAAGAAAATGGACAAGAGAAGCTACGCTGATGTATCTGCCTCGCGTACCCAGACGTCTCTCTTTCGTTAAAGTTTGCGCGCGGTCCCTTGCGCTTCGTCACCAGTCACTCACGTTTTGCGCTCGCCTCTTTGCGAAACCATGCGAGAAACGAAGCGCCTGAGGAGGAGACTGCTGACTGATGTATTATTTGGCCGGTAGGTACCCCAGCATGTTAAATTTTGCAGCATCCATAATTTTTTTTGTTTACCGCAGCCTATGTCCACTGCCTTAATGGATCTCTTCCGGGTCAACTGACTCCAATTGAATAACAAAAATCAGAAACTCATAAGGGGTTAAAGAACCTTTTATGAGTTTCTGCAAAAGCACAAACAACACTTTAAAACTAGTTGGAAGAGCGGGCTCGGCTTCTCGCCTAGATTCAGGCCTTTTGAAGAGGGGTAAGCGGACAGAGCTAAAAAAAGATGTAGTTAGCTGAACTTTAAAAGGTTACTTAAGTCTGAGGGTTCAAAGTGTGCACATTTGTATAGTTATTTGTTTATTCATTCATTTTGTATTTAATTTCAAGGATCGAACCACGATGCGAGATAAGTTCCCGGGGCCACTCGGACACTCGTGGGCATTACACTTTCTTCAAACTAACTAGACAATCTGCACAACAGCTTTTTCTTTATACCTGTCTCTCATTGCCAGCCTGCTGAACACCTTGTGCAAGCCTTGCTACTCATCGTTCGTTGAATTCTCTGTTAACTTCCTTGTTGAAAATGAACGGGAAAGAATTTTTACTAACACCTTTTTCCGTACAAACATTGACATATTGAACCTTTTTTTTTTTTTTCAATATAAAACTGAATTTTGTCAGATTTTCCTCACCTCTTGACCAAAAAAACCGGTTTCATCAACTCATAATCGTAGGTCTTGCTCTTCCTGCATCTCTATACTGTGGCACATTAATCCCAGCCTCGACGAGATTCGTTTAAACTTGAGAGATTGTTTGGAAATAAATGAATAAATTTTAAAAACTTTGTCTTAAATTTTGCCTTTTGAAAAGCATCGGAACAAAAATGACTAACCTTGTGTCTGATTTGTGTATTTTACTGTATGTTCGCTTATAAAGCTATTTCGAAGCCGCCATCCGATTTTGGTAGGAGGGAAAGCCAGTATTTTTACTCATAAAGGTTTCTCTTAGGGTTGTGCGTAAATAAAAATTTACACAAATGCCGTTATATCGTGTTGGAGTATGATCTCCTTCAGGGGGTCACTGAGCCATACCCAGCCAATTGTTCTCAGACTGAGCCGTGCCCAAATGCCCATCTTTTTTTGGTTCTCTCCTCCGATCTCACCCCTCTTCAAAAGGCCTGAATCTAGGTGAGAAGCCGAGCCCGCTCTTTCGACTAGTTTTAAAGTTTTGTTTGTGTGTTTTGTTTTTTTATCGGAGTCAGTTGACCGGGAGGAAATCTAAGGCCCGTTTCAAACGTCGTGCTACTGCCGTGCCGAACTCAGTTGATAGAATTAGATTCGACTTTAGCACGGCAGTAGCGCGACGTTTGAAACCAAGTCGTGCTACTGCCATGTAGCACGGCAAGCCTTGCAGTGCTACACGGCATTAGCTCGATTTGGTTTCAAACGTCGTGCTACCGCCGTGCTGAACTCAATCCATAAATTATAAATACATTGGAATATATTTAAAAGTTTGCTAAACCGTTTCTTTATTTTTGTGTTTTGTTTTTGGCAACAGCCGTGCAAGCAGTGAAGGAACTCCTGAGAAGCGTCCAAATTATAAAGGAACTTTGGAGGCCAGTCAGCCACGGTGATTGTCGCACCACGCATAAAGTAGAATAAATTTGTTAGCCTGGTCTTGTCTTTGCCACAAATCACGTAAAACTATAAAGAAGGTACCACTATGAACTCTGAAAAATGAAAATTCAATAATACTATGGTTGACGACTGACAGTTTAAAAGAGGGACAAATAACCTACAATTATAATTTCAAAAGAGAGACTACCATCACCTCAGAATCTTGGGCGCGCCGCCTGTAAGCTCCGAGGGAGAGGGAAGCCCCATAATTTGGCCTATTTCAGAAACAAATGACAATACAAAAATAACCTACAATAATAATTTGGATAAATGACTGACATTTTAAAAGGGAGACTACCATCACCTCAGAAACTTGGGCGCGCCGCCTGTAAGCTCTGAGGGAGAGGGTAGTCCCATATTTTGGCCTATTTCAAAACAAATGACAGTACAAAGATGACCTAAAATAATAATTTGGATAATGACCGACATTTCAAAAGAGAGACTACCATCACCTCAGAATCTTGGGCGCGCCGCCTGTAAGCTCTGAGGGAGAGGGAAGCCCCATAATTTGGCCTATTTCAGAAACAAATGACAATACAAAAATAACCTACAATAATAATTTGGATAAATGACCGACATTTCAAAAGAGAGACTACCATCACCTCAGAATCTTGGGCGCGCCGCCTGTAGCCCCATAATTAATTTAGCCTATTTCAAAAATAAATAACACTACAAAAATTACCTACAATAATAATTTGGATAAATGACCAACATTTTCAAAGAAAGACTACCATCACCTCAGAATCTTGGGCGCGCCGCCTGTAAGCTCTGAGGGAGAGGTTAGCCCCATAATTTGGCCTATTTAAAAAAAAATGACAAAACAAAGATGACGTACAATAATAATTTAGATAATGACCGACATTTCAAAAGAGAGACTACCATCACCTCAGAATCTTGAGTGCGCCGCCTGTAAGCTCTGAGGGAGAGGTTAGCCCCATAATTTGGCCTATTTCAAAAACAAATGACACTACAAAAATAACCTACAATTATAATTTCAAAAGAGAGACTACCATCACCTCAGAATCCTGGGCGCGCCGTCTGTAAGCTCCGAGGGAGAGGGAAGCCCCATAATTTGGCCTATTTCAGAAACAAATGACAATACAAAAATAACCTACAATAATAATTTGGATAAATGACTGACATTTTAAAAGGGAGACTACCATCACCTCAGAAACTTGGGCGCGCCGCCTGTAAGCTCTGAGGGAGAGGGTAGTCCCATATTTTGGCCTATTTCAAAACAAATGACAGTACAAAGATGACCTAAAATAATAATTTGGATAATGACCGACATTTCAAAAGAGAGACTACCATCACCTCAGAATCTTGGGCGCGCCGCCTGTAAGCTCTGAGGGAGAGGGAAGCCCCATAATTTGGCCTATTTCAGAAACAAATGACAATACAAAAATAACCTACAATAATAATTTGGATAAATGACCGACATTTCAAAAGAGAGACTACCATCACCTCAGAATCTTGGGCGCGCCGCCTGTAGCCCCATAATTAATTTAGCCTATTTCAAAAATAAATAACACTACAAAAATTACCTACAATAATAATTTGGATAAATGACCAACATTTTAAAAGAAAGACTACCATCACCTCAGAATCTTGGGCGCTCCGCCTGTAAGCTCTGAGGGAGAGGTTAGCCCCATAATTTGGCCTATTTAAAAAAAAATGACAAAACAAAGATGACCTACAATAATAATTTAGATAATGACCGACATTTCAAAAGAGAGACTACCATCACCTCAGAATCTTGAGTGCGCCGCCTGTAAGCTCTGAGGGAGAGGGAAGCCCCATAATTAATTTAGCCTATTTCAAAAATAAATAACACTACAAAAATTACCTACAAAAATAATTTGGATAAATGACTGACATTTTAAAAGGGAGACTACCATCACCTCAGAATCTTGGGCGTGCCGCCTGTAAGGTCTGAAGGAGAGGGTAGCCCCATAATTTGGCCTATTTCGAAACAAATGACAGTACAAAGATGACCTACAATAATAATTTGGATAATGACCGACATTTCAAAAGAGAGACTGCCATCACCTCAGAATCTTGGGCGCGCCGCCTGTAAGCTCTGAGGGAGAGGGTAGCCCCATAATTTGGCCTATTTCAAAAACAAATGACAGTACGAAAACAACCTACAAAAATAATTTGTATTATGACCGACATTTTAAAAGAAAGACTACCTTCACCTCTGAATCTTGGGCGCGCCGCCTGTGAGCTCTGAGGGAGAGGGTAGCCCTATAATTTGGCCTATGACAGTACAAAAGTCACCTACAAAAATTGTTTGGATTATGACCGACATTTCAAAAGAGAGACTACCTTCACCTCAGAATCTTGGGCGCGCCGCCTGTAAGCTCTGAGGGAGAGGGTAGCCCTATAATTTGGTCTATTAAGTAAAAAGCAAGTAACAATACAAAGGTAACCTGAAATAATAATTTTGGGATTATGATTGACATTTCAAGGAGTCTAAAATGACTGATATAGAAACCATACTGTATCTGTGACTTTGATTATAGAGATCGCCCAAGCGAACACGAAGATGTTGAAGTGGAAGCTAGAATATCTGGAGTAATTCAGCGTCTTGGGCTCCTTCCAGCGAATAAGATTTTGGCGGGATTTCGACAGTGCTTGGCGGGCTTTTCGGAGAGTGATTTGTCACTGGAGGCACATCGACGCTTACATCGTCTTAAGCCAGAGAAAAAAGACTTGCATCCTTCGCCGTTTAATCAAAAAGGTCGTCCATTGAATAAGATAATCGGTCTTGCTGTTCCTCAAGGAGATGTGAAGTAGAGCTCGAGCTCTCGCACTCGTTTTCTCCGGCGACTATAAAATGTGCATTGTTGACGGCTTTTCTTAAACGTTCAAATAGAGAAGATTTAAAAATTTCTTTGGTCAGGGTCTTTTCCACGCCGAGTTCCTTCCAAACCGGAGAAAGATGTGCCAGCAGAGAGTGTATTCCTACTTGTGGCTCCACAGTAAAAACGTGATACGCCGACTCACTGTTTTCGCTTCGAAGGTCACCAATGTTGACACGGCATACTACTCTTGACAGAAGTTAAATAAGCCATCGGAGCACTATTTTCTTAAAAGAAAGCACTTGAAAAACCATTGAAGGCATATCAAACCTATTTGAATCAAAATGCGGCGAGAAAACTGTAGTTATCAATTGCGAAGCCAGAGGCGCGAAGATCGACTTCCAAATTTTCAATCGACCGTGAAATGAATTTATAATACCCAAATAGTCTGATCAAATTTCGCGTTTCCTTGAGATGTCTGGTTCGTTTAATCAGAAGTACAAAGTTCCTTGACAGGCATTGTGTCCGGCGCTTTCCAAAGGTGTCTGGAGGAATGCTTAAAACTAATTACCTTGTCTGTTATTGGAAATCGATTTGCGGTGGTTGCTGTGGAGATTAGGCCTCCTCCTGCGCGCACTAAAATCGGGGCTCTGGCCTGTTATGTAATAAATTCCCGCCCCTCCCATTTTCTTGACAAAAAGCCCTGGGGACGAGTTTGTTTCCTCACTCCCAAAACATGAATGGTCAATGTTGTCTAGTTCTTGTTTTCCCAAACCTCTGATGCTGGGAGGCCTTTAGTTATACAAATTAAAGTACTGGTAACGCGTTAACACCTCTGAGTTCAGTTTGCTTCACTAGCACAGTCAAACCTCCATTTACCATTTTGCAGCGCAGAGAAAGAAAAAACCACAGTCTGTCACAGTCAGGTAAATTAGTTCCCGCAAAAGATAGAACTGAATAAAGCAATAACTATACAAAATAAAAATCCCGAAAACTGTAGTTTGTAGAACAAGGCCGGTGGCATGCACACGGCATCTAATTTCAGTTTATTAGCTGATTGAGTTTATGGACTTTAGTTTTAGCTAAGTACTCAATGGCAATGGCATTGTTCTCGCAACACTTGAAACCCTTGCAACGCTTGAAACCCTCGCAACGCTTGAAACCCTTGAACGCTTGAAACCCTCGCAACACTTGAAACCCTCGCAACCCTTGAAACCCTTGCAACCCTTGAACCCATAAAATCCATGAAAACCCTCTAGAATGGTGGTCTAAGGAAAACTAAATAATTAACTTATTTTAAAACGCGTGACCAATTTATGTTGATAACTTAGCCCTCTCTCCACACGCGCGAAAATTATGAACGAGGCGGAATGAACGTGACACCATATGAACAATATTATTGGTTTGAAACCCTCGCAACCCTTCACACTCTGTGAGCCAATCACAGTGGACCTTAGGATAGCTGCTACAGTGCTGCTTAATTTCTATGAAGGAGCTAGACTGCCCCTTTATGCGAGGTCCATGAAGACAATTCAATCTGTACTTTTTAAAAACCCTTTTTACGTTGTAGGAATTACAGTAATACTTCTATTTGTATTTAAAGTTTGGTGCAGAGTATCTTCTCGTAATATCAGTTAGCTTCAAATTAACTGGACTGGCAATATCGAAGTCAAACTCCTTGGTTAAAATGTTTACATTTACCTTACAGGACTTAGCCTAGCTTCCTACGCGGGTGTTTTTAGGGGAGCTCGTGTTTCGTCCTGGGAGGGACGAAATACGAGTTCCCTTAAAGACGCCTGCGACTTAGCCCCGCACAAGAAGAATCGGCATCCAAAATGGTATCATTCATTTTCTCAAGACAAAAAGTTCATACAGAGAGTTTGACCTTAAGGGATTAAGGCTTTACCTTCGGGCGTCAAGTAGCCTTGCTAAAATCAGTCAAAACAAGAACAACAAGAGACTACCCCTGCTGCTTGCATGACTCAGATGGTAAAAGCAACCAGAACAATGAGGGTTTCAAGTGTTGCAAGAGTTTCAAGCGTTGCGAGGGTTCCAAGCGGTGCGAGGGTTTCAAGTGTTGCGAGGGTTCCAAGCGTTGCCGCCAAGGGTTTCAACTGGTGGATCATCACTGCTTGAGAACTCTGAGAGACTCATGCCTCTTATTTCCCTTTTTAATTATGTATAGTCTACATGATGGGTCAGTGATGGGTCCACTTCAGATCATTGCTAACATAAACTCCTAGCAGCTGACGGGAATACTGTTCCATAGTTTTGCACTAATTCTTGAAAAGGAGTTCTTCACTGGTCAGTCCTCGAGCACTTAATATAGAAATTGCCAGACGCAGAAAATCGTGTATTATGAAGATGTACTTTTGAAGAATAGGTAAATAAGTTGGAAACGTTTGGAGGTATTACATTATTGGATACATCGTGCATAATAAGGAAGAACATTAGGCAATTTGAACAGAGGTACAGCGTGGCACCTAAAGGGTTTGAAATGAATCAATCGATCTAGAGCAAACCGGTTCCAATAACACCCATTAAATGGCCATAAATCGGCTCGGAAACCACACAGGAAAGAAGAAACACACGTTTTAAGCGAGGTTAGCCGATTTTTATTTAACCCTTTTACTTCGTAGGCTACAGAAAAAACTGTTTTCTCCCATATGAATCCTTATATGTTTTGAACATTGTACCACCTGTGGTATAAGTCAGGGAAAATTGAACTCTTTTAAAGAAGTGAGAGGATGTTCACCGAAGTTAAACATGTTTCACTGGCAGAATATTGTTTCAAGAAATTAAACGACAAGTAGATATAAGGTTTCCTATAAGATCAATCCATTCTGCACTTTACATTCACGAAAAATTCATGTAATAAATGGGTGGAGGGGATAGCTGTGATGGGAGTTTAGGCATTTTTTTAAATTGTCTAGCGGACACAGATGACGGAAAGCAAAAGAACAAAAACCATGACGATTTCCCCTGAACAGAAAACAAAGAATTCTTTTGTTTTACGTCATCTTTGTCCAGTACACGAAGTTTTGACTGGAATTTGGACGCCATAAATATCCGGGACAAATCAGTGTGAATTCATTTGGTCAGGGAAAGTGTGCATTTGACTTTCAGTCTGGGAATATCAAAAACTGTGCCTCTGGCAACCATGTCTCAACAACCTCATGCACGTTAAGAATTGAGAAACTGATCACCTTCAACATGACTTGTAACAGTTGTATGTGGACATTTCACTCTTGCATGGGAATTTGTTTCTCATGCATGTACAATTAGTTGTCAAGTGTGATTATATACTACAACAAGTGCAAACTCTCTCATGGCTATAGTTCACTTAAACAATAAATATTTTCTTCTCCAATTGCCAGCATTATTTTACTTGTTATTTTCACTGCAGCATTTATTCATTTTGCAGCATTAAAGCTTTTTTGAAATACAAATTATTTATAGAGCCTTCAATTGTCGGTGAATCCCTGAGCCTTTAGCCGCAAACAAGCTTGACTTGTTTAGTTATTTCTGTTATTCGGTTATTTTTTATTTTTACCTATCTAACCATTACATTTTCTTTTTGTAATTAATAGAGAGTTTTACATCCGAACCTCTAACCGCTGGAGGTCACGTGACAAGTCTTTCGCGTTACGTTTGAGGTTTACGACGTACGTTTTCGACGTGGGGAGGTAGGTTTTCACGTATGTCATTTACCTGAAAGCTTTTAGCGTATAATTCTTGTTTCATCCCACGTAATGATACAAAAATCTTGTGGAGCAAGTCTTTATCCATTAACAGAGGCACAAATTCGGGCGAAATGCTAAATTTTATAAATCCTATTGGATCTTGAAAACAAGTGCCATTCATGGCTGCTGATTCAAAATGGCGGCCGTAATTTAATCCACCGCCAGTCTAAATCGAATTATGTTTGAACGTCGAACCGCAAACGGGTAACCGCAAACCGCGGTTAGAGGTTCGCGGTAAACTCGGATCTAAAACTCTCTAATAATTGCAACATCCTGTATGACAGTTGTATCTTGTCTGTTCCTTTTATTTTAGTTTTGTAACGTCGTTCTCTGTTTGTTAATATTGTATATTGTATTGTACTTATCAATAACCTTTCATTAAAAAAGTTATGATTACACTTATTATCATGGCATGGGTTAGCTGCATTTATTTGCCTGCAGTTATCCACTATCACACTCATTTCCTTTTGACTATAATTACACATGTAGGAGGGTCAGACAGGACTAACTACATCTCACCTTCCAATATTAGAGCCAGTGTTGAAACTCGCGGCCCTCCCAAGCGACACAATTTACTCCAATTCTCTCCCCCTTCCATCCCTGACATTTTATTTTTCGGCTCCAAAGTAGCCATTATCCCTCGTTTTTTCTTTCTATACCTTTCCTTTTTCTCTGTTAATGTGATTTTCGAGCTCATCGCAACGCTTGAAACCCTTACAACCCTTGCAACGCTTGAAACCCTTACAACCCCTGCAACGCTTGAAACCCTTGCAACGCTTGAAACCGTTACAACACTTGAAACCCTTGCAACGCTTGAAACCCTCGCAACGCTTGAAACCCTTGCAACGCTTGAAACCCTCCCAACGCCTGAAACCCTCCCAACACTTGAAACCCTTGCAACCCTTGAAACATCTGCAACACTTGAAACCCTTGGAACCCTCGCAACACTTGAAACCCTTGCAACACTTGAAACCCTTGCAACGCTTGAAACCCTCGCAACTTGAAATCCTTGAACCCTTAAAATCCTGTAGAATGCTGGTCTCCGTGACAGGCGAAAAAAGGTAAGAGTGAGGGAGTAGGTAGTCTGCTACACAGCCGTTTTTAGAGTCGTCACGCAACGCTCCTCCTCACTAAGTGGGGAGGAGCGTTGCGTGATGACTCTAAAGACGGGTGTGTAGCAGACTAGGGAGTAGGAAGAAAGGCTCTCTTTTCCCCCTTTCTCCTTATGCCTTTCCTCTTCTGTTTTGGACGCCTGCTAGGCAGGCTGCCTTATAAATACGTTAAATACGTCTCTTTTTGTGTCAAGCTCTCTATACGCCAAGCTTGCCGTTTCCATAAGTCTTAGAATGACAATCTCTAGTATGAAATTTAAATTAACCTTCTAGTTTAATTACAATCAATTATCAAACATCATCTCAGATTAAAAAATTATAAAGGGACATATAAAAATTAATAAATTAAAGGAATAAAAGGAATAGGCTGTTAGCCAATCAGAGGTTGCCTGCGTGCAGACGTCTCCTATTTCCTTTGTTGCAGACGTCTGCACGCAGGCAAATCAGAGGAGACCTTATGATAGCTGCTACCTTCATCGATATGCGAAGAGTCGAGGTATATATCTAGCGCTATGAACCGACCCTGAGGGGCTGATAGTTGTTTTAGTATTTACCAAATCAGTCGGATAAAAATTAAAAAGTAACTTTTTGTAAATAAGAAAACGTCACTTAGTTAAGAGTTTGTTTACTTTTCAACATGTTCTATCTACAGTGTTTCGGGGATTATTTTGTTTATGATTTTGTTGCAAATTCAGTAACAACTTTTTTCTACCGGCCAGTAAACACCGACAAGCCAAATTTTGTCTCTTTTTTTGGTATTTGGCAGCTGCTTCGTTTACTGCTAAAATTTCATCTTTCGAAACTGTCGCGAAACGAAAAGCTATTTTGAATCCCGTCCCAAAACAGTGAATAATATCCAAGGATATTCCGAGTTACGGGAGCCAATCAGAACGCGCGAAAAGTGCTATCCACTAATTCGGTGAATACTAAGGTCTGTTGACTGACCGTACCGACAATTATGGGCCAGTGGATATCAACATTTTAAACTAGTGAAATCCTGATTTAGAACTAATCGGTAATATTTGATAGTAAACCTAAAAAAAAAGGAAAACTCTCTCACCTCCCGGTAACGGCAGGGTTCTTGACCCAGTCCCCTCTCATCCTTAACAGTGCCGTCATTCGATTTTCAGAGTATCGTTCAGAATCGAGGAGGGTGTTATCAACCGAGGCTGAAAGAATGCCATATCCGCTAGATTTTTCCAAACCATGGCAATTCAGTGATGTGGTTTTGGTTGTGGAAGAAGACAGATTTCATCTTCATCGCAATATCCTGGGGATGTGGTCTGAAGTATTCACAACGATGTTTACCTCAGGATTCAAAGAGAAATACTCTGGAGAGGTTCCGCTTCCCGGAAAGAAATCTTCTGAGATCAAAGAAATGCTGCTAGTGATTTATCCAACATTGGCGAAACCGATCAATCAAGAGAATTACGCTTTTTTACTTGACCTCGCAAAAGAGTACATGATGCGAAATCTCACCAGAAAATGTGGAAAGTTTCTGATGAATGTCATCGAAAACTTGCCGCATGGGCTAATACGCTCTCGGCACCACACACTCTACACTGACAAGTTCAAGCTCGACTGTTTGGATCTTCTAGACATTGCACAGAACTATGGTCTGTATTCTCTGAAACAAGCCTGCCTTGAGAAAGCAAAGGGCTCAAGCCTCGGTCATCTGATCATGAGGGGACACCAAATGTACAGCTGTAGGAAAATACCTTTTGATACGCTACAAGCAATATTAGAGGGAAGGATAGAGATGTTAGAGAACAAAGCACGAAATTGTGGCAGTTGTCGCGAACAAGTCTTCCCTGAACTCATTCAAAATAAGCATTATCGATAAAAAAAATAGTGTTGATTTAAGAGCCCATGACTGTAAATATCGAGAATCGCTGGCCAGGCTAAAAAAATCGAAAATTCTGATAATTTGTCAGAAAAACTCCTTTGGGGAACTATCTTCGAAAAAAATATTTTCAACTTTCAAGAATCTATAGTTTTCGAGAAAATGAGGAAAAACGAAAATCGCGGTTTTTACCTAATTAATTATGCAAAAATAAGAGTAAAAATGACCTACTTTATCGCGTCTGTACCGTGGCAAGATTCAAAGCTATAAAACAGAAATATTTTCGTTCAAAATAACTCTTTCTTTTCTTGCTACCCATGGTATGTTTTAAACCATAAACTTGATTTTGAATTTTTTATGGGTTTTTAAAAACTACCATCAATGGCACTTTTTAAAATGGCTAAAAAATGAGCAACTTCAGAGGCAAAAAACTCACCTTGGTATGTTTGATACCTAGTCAAAATGTATACTAGGACGAAGTTCAGCTCTTATATTAACAGAATATGAAACAAAAAATCTGGGTACTCCGGATTCGCCTTTACAAAATAAAAAGTTTCGTGACCACCAGTGGAAAAATGTCACAAATTTGGATAAGTCCAATTTGTAGAGAAATGTTGCGGCAGCCGGTTTTGTTTCAATTCAGGGTCAGTATGTTATGTTCGGAAACATAACGAAGCAAGAAAACGTTGTTTGATAAAGTTTATGTTAAAATATCAGAGTAATTAACCGTCCACAAAAAAATAATAATAAAAATCTACCTCGAAGAAGCGTTATATAAAAGAGCCGAATTATTATGTAAACTATATCCCATGTCTCTCGTTTCTTTTCCTAACTTCCATGAATTAGCATCCATCTGTATCATCGTAAATTCGCCTCCGGTATATCTAAAATAGGTAGGTACATTTTCCGTTAAATTTTATTTTGAAGTAGGTTTTTTGTTAACGGGCTACACCGCGTGAGAGGAAGTCATAAACTAACAGTTAGAGTAACAATGTCACGCAACAACGTCTCGAGCAGCTCTGCCTTCTTTTACTGATTTTTTTTCTCCTTATGAAATTTTATTGAGACTTTGTTTTCAACAGACAATGCGTTGTTCGCAACATCATTTGTTTCTCAGTAGTTTATTTTCTTTTCAGAATTAAAGAAGGGATACTAACCTTGCATGCCTGTCAGTCACGCACTAAAAGTTAGCATTTTCTTGTCAGAGATGTTGAAATCTGATTTTTTTTACTACGTATTACAAACAACAAACCGTCCCTTGGTTAATTTCTTTACTTTTGACAAATAGAGGTATATTAGGTAGCTACCAAAGGCCTTAGGAAACAGCTAAGTGATCGTAGTTCATACGGTCCAGCGGTTTCTCTCCTCCGAAACGAATCCGAAACATTTTTCCCGCAAAAACTGCGAAGTTGTACCACCTGCCAAGGGGAGTTTTCCTTCAAATACAAAATGATATTTGTTGATTTCAAAATATAATGTAGCAGTGCCGTAGTGTGTAAATCTATACGCGAAATCCATGAACCAAAACAAGTTCCAACCGACGCCACCGAAGAACTGGAAAAAGGAACTACACGCAGTCGAACCTCTCGAAAGAGACCACCCAAAATGCGCAGACGTAGTGGAGTGGTCACTAACGGGAGGTGATCTCTTACGAGAATTGAACCACAGGAGGTTTCTTTGAGAAGAAAACTGGACACATCTACTTTAAGGAAGATAATTCATTGCCTGCAATTTTTAAGTTGCGATATGTACAGTTCCATGTTGTTGTTGTTCCTACCACAAGAGATCAGAAAACTCGTCAGGTGGTCGCTTAGGCCCAGTTCATACGTCGTGCTTCTGCCGTGCCGAACCTAATTAATATTGGGTTCGACAGAAGCACGGCACAAGCACGACTTCAATTCAGACGTCGTGCCAGAGTCGAACTTAATTCAGAGTTCGCACAGTAGTCAGCCGGTACAGCGGTAATCGGTGACGAAAATGGCGCAGCACCGTAACCTCCGGCGTAAATTGCTACTGGTAAAACTCTTACAAAACTCGAGGAGGAGAAGAAAAGAAATGCAGCAGAAAATCCTTTTCCTTTTGACCGTCAGGCGAATGTTATTATTAGAAGTTTTTTTTCTTTCTGCTCTTCTTATCTCTTCCGAGAAAACCACTGCTGATCGATCATGTCGACGGCTTCCCCGTAACAAGGGATGGTTCGAAGAAGTATGGAACACATACACTGATCAGAGGTTCAAGAAAACGTTTCGTGTATCAAAAGCCACCTTTAATTTTATCCTTGGTCGTATACAACACGATTTACAACGTGATACCGTGACAGAAGATCCAATTTCACCGGCATTTAGATTGGCAGTGTGCCTTTACCGTTTAGCAAGGGGTGATTATTACTACACAATTGCTGAAATGACAGGTCTTGGTACCTCAACAGTTTGTGGCATAGTAAGCGATGTTACAAAGGCAATCATCAATAATCTCTGGAATGAGCAAGTTGATCAACACTTTCCGAAGGACAAACAGCAATTCAGGGAAAAAATTTTGGATATGGAGGAAATGTGGCAGTTTTCCTGTAGTTGGGGGGCTATTGATGGATGCCATATTCCTCTGAAATGCCCGCCTGGTGGTCTTCAAGCCAATAAAGAATACCACAACTTTAAAAACTTTTATTCAATCGTCTTGATGGGAATGGTAGATGCTAAACGTAGGTTCATTTGGGCGAGTTGTGGATTTCCTGGCAATTCTCATGATTCTATAATTTTTCAGTCGACCAACCTTTGGAGTAAAATAACAGGAGGACAAACAATACCTGATATAGGTAAAGAAATTGGTGGTGTAAAAATCCCCCCTCTTCTGCTGGGAGATTCAGCTTTTCCTTTTCAAAGCTGGCTCATGAAACCATTTACAAATGCTGTGTTAACTCCCCAACAACAGTATTTCAATTACAGACTTAGCAGGGCCAGAATGGTCACCGAAGAGGCATATGGGGAGCTTAAAGGCAGGTGGCGAGTCCTTCTAAGGAGATGCGAGAGTACCCAAGAAGAAGTCAGAGATAACACACTTGCGTGTATTGTTCTTCATAACATTTGCATTGAAAGGGGCGAAACGTTATGTAGACAATTAAATGCCACTGTTGACCCTGCTACCAATCAGAGGAGGCCAAGGGATGTGATCAGGCGACTGCTGAACATGTCAGATTGTCCTCGTATAAGGGATAACTGTTACCAAGCAAACCAGATACGAAATGTGCTTATGCAGAAGTTTTGGAGGGAAAAACAAGGAGATGGAGTTTTTTGAACATTGCACGATGTAGCACATTTCTTAGTCTGGTTTCATTTCTATTTTTTTCCTTGTTTGTGTCTGGTTTATATTGGTAAAAAGGCTATCATGCCTGATCAGTGGCAGATCCAGTGGAGGCCACGGATCTTTTTGAGAGTGTGTTTTTAATATATCAGGGCCTTGATAAGTAGCCCCCCCCCCCCCCCCAACCCCTTACCTCAAGTACTGGATTTGCCACTGAATAAGGATTTTGGGTTGTTTGGAGTCATATTTTAGTTGCCAGTCTTTAAAAATAAAATTAGTTTGCTTCATTTTACCAAAGTTAATATAACATGTAATTTCCTTCCTGTTTCAAGGAAGATACAGTGACTATTATGTTAGAAAAAAAAATTGTGACAGAAAAAATTACAACAGTTATAGATACGCTAACATAAAAGTTGAATGAGAAATAAAGAAATGTTTGAGAACAGGAATTGTTGCTTTTAATCTTTTTCTGATAATATCAACAGTGCTCAGTTACAACTCACTTCAAAGGGTGAAAATTAATTATTCAAAAACAGTGGTACTGCTTCAGAAATATCTAGCCAACATAGGAACACAACTACCCCATGCATGAGATAACTTCAGGACACTAAAAAATTTGGTATTTTCAAAACACCATCAGTCATAGAGCAAATGTGGAGGAATCTATTTAAGTTCACACAAAATGGAACATGTTATTTCATCATGCTAAAAATATCAAGAAATGGACAAGCAGGGAGAACCCAATATAAACTGTCTCTCTGAGTTTCTGTCTTCACTAGACAAAAGCACTTTTTCAGAAAAAAATGACAGTAAAGTTTGTTGAAAAAAAAAGTAACTACAAATTTGTAACATGATTTCTGGTTCCATTATTGGAATAAACAATAATTTGAACATGTTTTGAAAAAAAGGTCAAAGGTTTATATAATTTGGTGCCATATTCCCGCTTTCCATATATTGATAGGAATGTTGTGACGGGTAACTATACCCATACTGCAGGGAGTTTCCTTGAGGCGGGAAATGCCCAGAATCTTGCACCTGTGTTGACATAATCATTTGCATGAGTTGCATCTCGTGCTTTCTAGCCTTTTCGTTCTCTTCGCGGTAAAACTCCAGAAGGTCTTTGGTTGGGTCTTTCTCTAACAACTTCTCCATACATTCAACAGCACTTGAAGCAAAATCTTTTCTTTTTTTCCCTCTATTCTTTATTGGAACAAAAAGCTTTTTCTCACCAGCACTTTCCTCGCTGTCATCAACAGGTACAGGGCTTGATGATGCTGATGAATGATCACTTCCGTTGCTCAAAACATCACTGCTACCGCTAGCCGTTGGCTCAATCGCGCGATCTGGCTGACAAGAATCACGCGTTTTCACCAATGCAAATAGCACTGCAAACCATGGACCATAATTTTTTTCCTCTTGAAAGCGATCAATACCTGTAGCGGTTTTAATAGTGAGGGCCGCCTTTTTACATTCACTGATCAGCTTCTTTAATTTGTTCCTCACTTGATTCACAGTAAATGAAAATTCGTCACCTCGTGCAAGAGCCCGTTCTTTCAAATCTTTCAACAACTTGCCATAAATCTCATTGTTTTTCGTGTTCTTTGAGTTCGTAAATATAATCTTTCTTTTAAAATACTCACTATTGCACACAATATCTACCAGGTCAGTTACGTCGTCTTCTCTCCAAGTCGGTCTTCTTCCCGCCTTTTTCTTTGAACCCGAGTTTGGACGACTCGTTTGCGATGACACTGACTCAACATCACCGATCGCTTCCTCGTCCTCATCTTTATAGCCAGCTAGTGGAATATTTTCGTCAAAAGGTAGTTCGTCTTCTGATGAATTATCGGACTCTGCAGCACAGCAAACCAAGGAGGAAGGAGCATGCAAACTTGCACGGAAAGCCGCCATGTTTGTTTTAAACCATTCTCGACCCCAGTGTTTACGCTTCTGATTCCTGGCCGTCATGCGCAGAGGAGCTCAGGGGTAAAAAACAGAATCAATGCGCATGCTCATTGAAGGACATTTTTCTTCGAAGCTACTCGCGGGACTCGCAAGATAACAATTCCCGCGAAAATACATTTCCGAAATTTATGCATTTAGTTCGACACGGCATAAGCACGACGTTTGAATCGCTGCCGTGCCAGAGTCGTGTAGCACGGCAGACCTTGTCGAACTTAATTGTTCTGCCGCACTAAATTAAAAACTTTGATTCAGACGTCGTGCTTCTGCCGTGCTTATGTCGAACTTAATTCAAGAATTAAGTTCGGCACGGCAGAAGCACGACGTATGAACTGGGCCTTACAAGAGGTTAAAAACAATGCAAAATCATTAAACACCCAGCCCCAATTATTGGTCGCGGTTCAAGGAGAGATTCTAGCTGGGAGACTTAACTGGGTGGGTTTTGGTGCATTGGATATGTGGTCGCACAAGGAGTTTCAACTGTGCTCCAACAGAGTAAATCACCTTTCACGAAGATGCAACTAGGATTTGTCCATGGAAGATAAGACTCCTTGTTCACCGCTTTTGAGCTACTCTAACCAACTCCCACCCATGTCGAGTGCTTGCAAAACGTAGCATCATCTTGAAAAGAGAAGTATCAGAAAGGTCATCCTTGACGCCCCTGGCCTATCGCAGTTTGCTGCAGCGAACTTATATCGACGTAAGTACCATTTACCGCAGACCAGAGCTTTGTTTAAAGAAATACCTGCCTTTTGCTCAGGAGTATCAACGTCAGTACCCGCAATGTCCAGCTCGAACCTTCACACCGGAACGTCCGATCGAATCACTGTTTAGTTGATCGTTACCCTTCTCTTCCTCTTCCCGACTTATTTATAGTAAGATCGAAGGACCTGTGCTCTCAGGGTAGTTGATAGCGACCAAGGAGCTAAATAACATAGCCAGGTGAGTAAGTGGCATCGGCGGTTTTATTTACGCCTAACCGTTTCCCGAAGGAAAGAAGGAAAGAACTTCAGACAAAGGGAAAGAAAATTTATGAGATAAAACTGCTCTTAAATTGATGTTTAGCTATGGCATATGCGAGGGGCTGGGGCTATTTAATTGCTGAATAACATGTGCCGTTACCAAAAAAAATTACGGAAAAAACATTTTTTCCTTGGTTTGGAATTTTGACCATGAAAACTTTAGCTCTAGCCATTTGTGATACCAGGCAAAAAACAATCCAATATTTAGATATTTCCTTCTTAGCAGCAGACCCTCTAATTACAGTGTCCTTAAGTTTGGACGGTATCTAATATTATATATCCGCAGGAAAGAAACATGACAACAGCTATTTACATATTGTCAATGTGTGAGGCGGGGGTAATGGGCTCCCTGTGACAGTTCTTTTCAAGAAGACCACAAATCAGCATATTTGCTGTTTTGCTTTGCCTTTCTTCTTCTGTTGCTCCGGCACTTGATCGTCTTCCCGGCACTGTCTTTGTTTTGCAAGGAATTTTGGCCGCTAACTTTTCAGGAAAGGGACATTTAATTAATCTGTAGAGAATAGAAGGTGAATAGAAAAATTGGAAGTAGATTTTTTACCCCAAATGTTGCTTTTTTTGTGTGTAACTCTCTCAAGATACATAAAGATAGGTGAAAATTTGCTACATGAGGCACCAGTGGAAAAATCCATCCTTCTTGATTTTGATCAGTTTATAACCTTGGTGAATAAATGGAAAGCTAAATGGGTTCATGAAGGATATTCATGGTTCGAAAAAAAAAAAAAAACGACCACAGTGTCGGCAGGACTCCCTCCATCTGATTTACTTTTTCTATTGAGAGGATAATTGCAAGGATCCGTTAGGGTCCGTTCAATGAAGGTTTCAACAAATCAATGGCACAATTACGGGTCGAAATAGTGTCTGGACTTAATAGTGTTGAACGCACGAACAGTGAAGAGGCAGAAAGAGGAGGTGGAAGAATTTCAGAAAAGAGAGAAAAGGGGGCAATGATTACTTTAATCTAGTCTTTACTTACGTTATTTTTAATACGCGAGACGTGGCAATTTCACCAAAATATAACTTTGAAAAACTACTGAGAAAATTAACTATTTTATCGATTGAAAACTTATAGGGTCTGATGTATAGTGTTATTAATGGCAAATCCCTTAAACGCCTCGACGAATGAACTATCGGTACCATAAAAGCATGTGACCACTCCAAGAAAGATGTATGACCGCGAAATTAATTCACATTTTTTTTATCGTACCGGTAAAAATAAAGTCTGACTGTGCTGAGTTTGACAACGGTCACGCAATTGCAGAATACTTACAGTACTCCAACACCTAACAACAATTGCTGAGCAACCTTAATTTTATAATGTACAATTAAGAAGAGCTAACATACAAATTATAAAACATTTAGCATTAGCTATTCTCTTGGTTATGCTATTCTTAAGCCTCAAATATTGCGTGATGCTAACAGTATTCAAACCTGTCCTTGTGTACGATAGGAATATGCAGATGCCTTTTTATGCAAATTTGCCACATTGTGTCACCAACCTTCACAGCAATTTGTTATCAGGGATATCAAGTTTTCAGATCCTTTACTTAATTTTAGCTTCATTTAAAGGCGCTTTCATCCTTTCTACTACGTTTCGAATATACGACGTACCGAAACTACAAAGAAAAATCAGACGGCATCATTTCTCTACAAATTTGACTTATGCAAATTTGTGACATTTTGCCACTGGTGGTCACGAAACTTTTTATTTTCTAAAGGCGAACCCGGAGTACCCAGATTTTTTGTTTCACATTCTGTTAATATAAGAGCTGAACATTGTCCTAGTATACATTTTGGCTAGGTATCACAAATACCAAGGTGAGTTTTTTGCCTCTGAAGTTGCTCATTTTCTAGCCATTTTAAAAAGTGCGCTTGGTGGTAGTTTTTAAAAAACCGTAAAAAATTCAAAATCATGTTTATGGTTTAAAACATACCATGAATAGAAAGAAAAGAAAGAATTATTTTAAACGAAAATATTTCTGTTTTATAGCTTTGAATCTTGCCACGGTACAGACGCGATAAAGTAGGTCATTTTTACTCTTATTTTTGCATAATTAATTAGGTAAAAACCGCTATTTTCGTTTTTCCTCATTTTCTCGAAAACTATAGATTCTTGAAAGTTGAAAATATTTTTTTCGAAGATAGTTTCCCAAAGGGGTTTTTCTGACAAATTATCAGAATTTTCGTTTTTTTTAGCCTGGCCAGCGATTCTCGATATTTACAGTCATGGGCTCTTAAGTTTTATTGTTCTCGCTTTAGTCTGATTTCCTTCTTAGACATTGCTTTCTTCCTTTTATAATCATTAGAAGACAGCATCTTTCTATCAGGAAGTTAATGCATGAAGTGCAATATTATGGTCATGAAGCAATTTAGACTTCTTGTTAATTATTTGTCTTGTTAACTCTTATACACATGTAATTACGCGGGATGACGTAGTCAGCCAGCGTCTAAAATTCGGTAGCACATTCCTTTCGTCGTCTTGGGAGTCAAAAATTGCCTTGTTTTTTTAACTTTCCCGTATCCCGTGCCCGTCCCGAAAAATTGTGTGGATTTTTATTGGCCGCAACGTCGAAGCACGTGCAAGTCAGGCTGGATTGCACAAGCCGAAAAAAGATACTGCGTCAGCAAAGGAGGGAAAAGTAAGGTCACCGTGTTGAGGAGGACGAAGACTCAAGGCCGTGCTCTTAATACGGCGCAAGACTTGGCCTCGGGCGACTGAAAATATTGTCTAGGTGGCCCAGCCGGGCGACTTGCTGGTGTTGGTTTCTTGTTGAGTTACAGTCAAGAAGCTAAGAATG
>CALNXK010000218.1:405000-460000 GCA_942486035.1 Porites lobata | reverse complement strand
ATTTAATCTTAAGCTTACCTTATATTTAAGGCGACGCTTGTATCGATGTTATGTTTCTTTTCATTCATACGAAGGAGTCCGGAAAGCTTCCTTTTCCCATTGGCAAGTTAACACAGAAAAGTAGATGCACGTGTACATTTTATGCATGTGCATTTGTCACAAATACATTCATTATTATGGCTTTCCTAAAATATAATGGTGCTTTTATATCTATCTGCAGAGCAACGTACTTTTAGAGGGAGTGTTGTAATAGATGACTTTGGCCTAAAAAATTGTCACCCCTTTCTTTATGAATCAAGCCATTTATTAGATATTAAAATCTTAATCTTAGGAAAATATTTGTATGGTTTGGTTAAAACCGTGACACAAGTATTTGAATAGCACAAACGTGACCATTTTGACAAAAAGCTTCACTCAGGGGTTTACTGCGCTTTTCACAAACATGCGAACTCTAAAGTTCAAAAGCCGCCTTCACAAATGCGTTTTTCGCTGCCGTCAATCACAATTACGATCACAAGCAACGAACCTTGAAACACAGAAACACACAAAACGGATCGAAATCCACCAATCACAAATCACAAACCTTGACCTTTTGAACCCGTTACAGTAAAGTTTTGTTTCCTAAGAGGTCCGTTCAGATGATTGACGGCAGCGAAAAACACAATCGTCAGTTGGCTTTTGAACTTCAGAATTCGCATGTTTGTGAAAAGCGCAGTAAAATCTTTCACTGAACAAAAGCGTCACCAACTGCAGGGTTTTTTAACCAAGAATTATTGGTGAGTTTCTGCAACACCAAGATATAGTAAAGATTTTTCTGCTCTCCATCTTTGTTCTTTGTTTGTGCAGAGAAAGTCAGTATGGCTCAAAAGCAGATGAATGTGGCGAAGCTTATCTATTTTATGGAAAGGCATTATTGGAACTTTCAAGGTATGTCAGTGAAATAATAATGAACTGTTTTTACAACAGATTTACTTGTAGAGCAAAAATTCGATATAATGAAGGGTCAAGGTACTGGCAAAATATGTTCACTTTAACAAGTTTTGTTATCAAGGTTCATTTCCATATATTTTACTATATTGGGGTGAAGATTGTCATTTATTATACTTTTTCAGCTGTAAGTGAATCTCCAGGGGCAAATGGGTTGAACCAATCACGACTGTAAAACTTCATGTGGACTGACCCGGGATGGTTTATATACCAACTGGAAGTTTGGATTTGATTCTGATCCTCGGCTGCATGACCTCTATCCTTCTTGTACTTGAGCTTTTCCACTTTGTATTCCAGTTCTTTATGGAGAACTGATACCGTCATCTTTTCTAAATTAATTAAGCCCCCCTCCTTTTCAAATAAGCCTTCGTCTCTATTAAGCCCCCCACAAATGGGCTTGAAATAAATAAGCCCCCCCCTCCCGGGGGGGGGCTTGATAGAGGATGTACAGTAATCAAGGTATCGTGCAATTTTAGTCAAAAGACTGCTGCCCTCAATGCCTCAGAAAACTGTTGAAGATCACTTGGTGTCTCTGACATGGAGGTCCTCTTTATAGGCTATGACCAGCAGCCAAGCATCAACACTCTGCTTAAAAAAGCCCAGGTTAATGGTGAGCTGGCTACCTTGTCAAAATGCCCAACACACCCCGCCTCAGAAGGCCGTTTTGAGTTAGCAGGAAGGAGGAATGCTCACAGGGTGGAAAGAAAAAACATTACATGGAAAACACTGTTTCTTAAAGCATTGCTGGAAGCTTTTATATTAACCCTTTAAGCCCTAAGATCAAAATTTGAATTCTCATTTGCTGTCCCTATTCATTTCCTACAGAAGTAGTCGGGAGAAGTTGATAAAATATCAAGCAAATACATCTTGTGTGATCATGTCCATAATTCTCATGACCACTCTGTTTTACAAAGCACTGATATTACAAGGAGAAATTTGATGTTGATCACTCTTAGGGCTTAAAGGGTCAATGTTGAAACCTGAGAGACTGGCAAATGTTATTTTAGAATTAATTATGAAATAAAAAGTTTTATGTCAAGTTTCTAAAGACTTGATATTTCTAACTTTATTTCTATCGTTATCTTTATCATTGTCTTTCTGCAATAGGGCTGAAAATGGCGTGCTAGGAAATGCATTAAAAGACGGTATGCTAATTTTTAAAAATATAGCACCACTTTAGAATTTAACTGACAGTTTTAGTAGATGTATCTGTTTGTTTTGTTTGTATTTATCAGAAATGTTTCATATTCAATATTTATTTCATAATTATTATATGAGCTGCATATTGAGTGAAGTGCAATTGCATATAGTTTTGTCGTGCAGGACATTGTTTAGGCTCAGAGTTCTCAATAGAAGGCGGCACCCGGCGATTGATCGCCGCTTACTTTGGGATTTATAGCCGCTTACTTTGTGTTTAAGTCGCTTTTCTTTGCTTTGTTTTGACACCTCTGGCTTTGCGGAAGAGCCTCCTACTTTATCAGTGATCACCTCCTACTTAAAAATCTATTGAGAACCCTGTTAGGCTTATAAGAAATCTGTTTATTATTATTATTTGTGTGACAAAGCGTAGGTGTGTAATGTGAACATGCTAAAAATTTGCAAACTTTTACCCTTGAATAAATTAATTTTTCTTTCTTCTGTACTTTTGTTGATATGTAAGTTTATAATGTTAACTTAGAACTTTACTATTAAACTTTATTGTTAGTTGAACCAAAAAGTGAAGAAAGTAGTGATGAAGAGGAGGAAAAAATGGACACAGGTTGGTACTGTGCGCTCTGAAGGTGTTACACAAGTCTGTGTTTAGGGATGACTTTTTCGGTGATGTTTTCTAGACCCTGCCGAAAATATAATTTCCAAAATATGATTACTAAGAAATGATATGAGTTTCTTTTAAATTGATATTTTAGATATGCTTTGACAATAGAACATGACATTGAGGGACTTAGATAAGAAAGTGTTTCTGCACAATATTTTTTTTAAAACACTGAAGAACACAATATTGTAATGCAGTTTAATGAACTTGTTAATCTAAGGTGCATCAAAATTTAATACTCTCCACTCATGTCATTCCACTTTAAATATTAAATTTATTTCTCTCACATAGTATATTTGAGAAGTAGTAATACAGTTAATATCTACGTGTTCATTATTTTGACATCATCTGTCTGCGCGATGCGATGCAGTCATATAATTATGCCAGCCCACAATGGACCTGCCTTTCTCATCACTTGACTCCAGTTATACTCATGCTGCTACATCTATAGACCTTTTAGAATGAAGTAAATTACATTGTATCTTCTTCAATACTCTTCTAACATGGAACTTATCTTCATTTTTTTTAGTCGGACCAAAGATCCGTGAAATGAGTCCAAGTACTAAAGACAAAATTAGAGAAGATGTACAGGATGCCATGGCAGACAAAGAGGAAGGTAACTTGCAAAAATGGTCTAACAGAATGATTGACTTCAGTGTACAGAAAATACAATCCAAAAATGCGAAAGAAAAAAGATTGCCTGAACTGCTTGAAAGTCTTACCAAACTGAGATGGTTTTTTAAAATAGTTTCAACATTATAAGGTTTTTTTGTAGACATTTTAAAGTGTATACTTGGTATTCTGGTCCCCATAACTACGTTTCTCCAACTTTGAAAAAGTGTCCTGTGCTTCTTTCAAGGAGCTGGTAGTGAAGAAAAAGAAAAGGGTGACAATGAGTCTGAAAGCATGGAAGTGGAAGACAAGGGTGATGAAGGATCAAGTAAAACAGAGAAAGAAGAAACAAAAGAAGAAAGTGAGAGTAAATCCGAGAAGACAACTTTAAAAGAAACAAAAGAAGAGAGTGAGAGTAAATCTGAGGAGACAACTTTAAAGGAAACAAAAGAAGAGTTGAGTGAGAGTAAATCTGAGAAGACAACTTTAAAAGAAACAAAAGAAGAGAGTGAGAGTAAATCTGAGGAGACAACTTTAAAGGAAGCTGAGACAGCTGATTCAACAAAAGAGGAGAAGGAAAATAAAGCACCAAAAGAGAAGAATGATGGTGATGAGGACAAGAAAGAAGAAGGTGAAGATGATGAAGAAGAGGGTGGGGAAGAAGGGGAGGATGATGATGAAGGTGAAGAGGAGGAGGGTGAAGGAGCTAAAGGCGACACTGAAGCAGCTGACCCAGAAGGGCAAGAGGTATTGACATCAATAATCATTATTATTCTTCAAGTGAAAGATAATTATCATTCATATTCATTTAGGTTTGTCCATGTAAGTAATAGGATTCGTGTATACTTTCGTTTGTCTTACTAAAGTCACGTTGGTGTAATTGACTTATCAAACAATCAGTTTATATTTTAAATGGGCCCATTCATCACTGCTATTCTTTCCTGACTCAGAGCAAGGCCTTTTATCAATAAGAAGGTAAATGCCAAGCATTTAACAATCGGCTTATGTCTGTGCTTGGAAGGCAGCCCTGTAAACGTGAAAGAAGCACAATGTTAGAGTAGCAACTCTTACGTTTCTTCAATACAAGCAAATCCTAATCACAACAGCATCCATACGTTCTCTTTTCCTAATAAAATGATATTCAGAAACAAAGTTTTCCACCTATCCCTCCCCCCTACATTATCTAACCCAACAGTTTGCCCAAAGTGAGATTTTAGTCAATAATTTTATTGTGTTAGGAAGGGGTGGGTGGGTATAGTTTCCTAGAACATCACTGTGTTTCACACTGTCTTATTTATTTTCTTTAATCAGGAAGACGGAGATATTCCCACCATGCAGCTGGCCTGGGAGTCTTTAATTATGGCACATCTTGTCTTTTCAAGGTTTGTATTAAAGTTGTAGATCAAGGTTATAATTATGATGAGAAAATTATTTTCTTTCTTGTTTGAAGCTCATAGTTGAGATTGCTGGCATTTTTATGTATTTTCTATAAAGGAATGAAAACAAAGAAGCACAGTTGAATTTAGCAGAAGTTCATCTTAAGCTTGGAGAGATCCAGTTAGAGCAAGGTATAAGAATTATAATATATAGATTTAGCCAAGCTTACCGGTAAAAGCAAATCTGTTATTAACCCTTTAAGTCCCAATAGTGACCAACATCAATTTTCTCCCAATGATATCCGCACATTGTCAAGAGATTAGGTTATGAGAATTCATAAAATGATCACCAAAGAAAAATGCTTTGATCTTAAGTCAAATTCTCTCAACTCATTCTTAAAGGAAATATAGAGATCAGTTTGGAGAATTTGTATGTGGATATTGGGGCTTAAAGGGTTAAATACTAACTTTTGCTTGAAAAACTTTGTAAAACATGGCATTTTTTAGTAATCGAAGTATTGTGTGACTAAAAAATAAAGAGTCATTTACCAATTATCTGCTGTCTAAGTGGACAACTAAAGAAAAGATTCCTTGATAGCATAAGGTATGTTGTGGTTTAATTTTATCCTTGGTTTAAATTTTCTTTTCTTTTGTTTTTGGCTATAGTATTGTATGATAATGAGTGTGAAACAAAAGAAAAGTAAATTTAAACAAGGATAAGATTGAACCACAACAGGTACATGTACATGGACCTTCTTGGGTACTCTTTGGCCTAACAAAAAGTATCTGTCATTTGTTGAGTTGCACTCCCTGCCAGATTAAGTTAAGGTGTTGATTATGTTATAAACTTTGGGACTGGATTTGATGATCCAGGTGGGTGCTTGCAGGCCCATTCAGATCCCAGAATAAATATTATTAGTATCTGCTTATAATTGAGCTGTACTGAATATTTCTTGACTTGCATTCAAGAGCAATTTGCAGGTGCCATAGAAGACTTTAAGAAGTGTCTTGAGCTTCAGGAGAAGCATTTGGAATCTGATGACAGACTTATTGCAGAAACGTATCCTTGTACTTACTTATTGTAAAAAAATCATTCATTCACTGCTCACTCGATCCAACATCTTTCTTCACTATACACCAAGTCTAGATAACCTTGAGGGAGTGCCTGAAAATAAAGCCCGAAATTGTCCACTGGTCAGCAAATAAATTCTCCTTCCAGTGTGCTTCATAAATGCTTATGAATCAGAGGGAGAATTTCACTCCCCAGCTGTAAGAAATCCAATACTAGCAAATTTTAATTATTTAATGTTTAGGGCCACCTTGTGACAAACTGGCATCTTGTCCAAGGTGGAAGAAAAATATTCATTGTTGCTTCATGCTACAGAAACTGGGTTGAGCTCTACCCTAATTACTCACTTGGCAATGCAGAATTAATCGAACAGTGCCATCCACATTTTCAGCCTGTTTGAGACTTGCTTTTTCCTTGTGTCGCTCCTAAGATTGCCATGCCAGGATGACCTTCCAACCCCTTCCTCCCTGAAAAAAAAAATTTATATATTAATAATATTCAGTATGTAGTACCTTCTGAAGTCTTAATCAGCAATACTCTCCAACTTCCCAAAACCTACCAAAGAAGCCCTTTCCTATCCAAGAAACCACCCGCCCCACCCAATAGTCTCTCCCCACTCAAGAACCCCTTCCTCAACTTGAAAACTCCCCTCATCCAAGAACCTTCTCCCTTCCTATGAACCCCCTTGCTTCCAAGGACACCCTCCCGACCCAAGAACCCCCTGCCCACCCAAGAACATTCTTCCTCCCCAAGAACCCTCTTCTTACCCAGGAAGCCCCTTTTCACCCATTGGCAAGAACCCCCTTCCTATCCAAGAAGCCCCTCCCAATTCAAGAACCTCCTGCCTACACTACCCCTCTCCATACCCAAGCCCTCCCCCCACCACGAACCCTTTGCCTACCCAAGGACCCTGGTCAACACTTATTTCCATCCACCAAACTGACGTTGACAGATTAATGATTTGTACACAAAGTAAGGGTTAGGTTAGGGTTTAGGGTTAGGGTTAGGGTTGTTGCTATACACTGTCAGCAAATCCTCGGTGGTGTTGGTGTAAAAGTGATGGACTGCAGAGCCGATGCTCCCAGATCGAATCCTACTCGTCCCGTCCTGAATTTTTTTTCCCTTAAAAATTGAAGAGACTTAGACTTTACGAACAGAAATTTCAAGAGACGGAGAAATTTTATGTAAGAAAAGTGAAATGCCTTGTGAGAGCCACTGAGAGAAAGATTTCAGTTTGGTAGATGGAAATAAGTGTTGACCAAGGACCCTTTCACTGCCCATGCTCTCCTCCCAGAGTGCCAAGATGAGGTGAAGCAGCAAGTAATGGTCATTTTCTGTTCCCTAACCTTACTTAAGAATAATAAATTGACTGTACTTTTGACTGTGGAGTCATGGCCTCCCTTTACTGACCACATTACAACTTGTGAACTTGTGTGTATGCCTCAGCTTAACTTTTCTACTACAGAGCCTATAACCTTGGCTTAGGTTATAGTTTATTACCAGATTATTCCAAGTCAAAAGAGTTCTACAGTAAGGCGTTAAGCATTATACAACTCAGAACTACAAAGATTGAAGCTCGTCTTGCGGAATCAGATGCTAAAAGCAAAGGCAAAGGCAAAGCAAATGAAAATGATCCATGTGTAGTAGATAGAAAAGAACTTGAAGAGTTACAAAACTTATCTCCAGAGATCAAGGCCAGGGTAAGTAGCAAAATTAAAGAAGTTTAGTTATAAACTTAACTTGATCTATGAAGTACCATACTGTAAACTTTCGCTTATAAGCCCTGGGCTTAGCTTACACATCTTCACAAGGGGTTTTAGGGGAGCTTGTAAGTAGAGCTGGGCTGGGGCTTACTATACTAGTTTTAGACGTAAGCTTCCAAACTTCATAAAATTAAATTGCATTCATTTCTATATATTAAGTTAGACAGGGGCTTATATACAAGGGGGAAAGGGCTTGCTTTGTAAATCAAAATATGTGTCTGTGTGTATGTAACTATCGCTATTTGTAATAACTTGCTATGTGTAGTGTAGTAAATGGCCTCAGCTGGTGTATGTAAGACCCCAAATAAAATATTGTCTTGTCTTGTCTTTGACTGGACAACTCTCCCCAATCTCTTAAGGAAACCCATGCCTTGTAAAATTTTTAAGCAGGACTTAAAAAAGTTTTTAAGAGCCAAATATTTTAGGCTGTAAAATTTTCATTTTAGCCTCTTAGTCATTAGCCTTTGTATTTTCATGATAGTTGAATCTTTTAGATTTTTTTTCACTAAGCCTTTTTAGTTGTTTAGCCTTTTTAGCCTTTTAACTTTTTAACTGTCAGCTTTTTATATTTGATTTTGTTAGCTGTTTTAATGTTATTGACTGACTAAATGCGACTCTATCGATTATTTGTTGTTATTACTATAATTATTACTAATTATTATTATTATTATTATTATTATTATTATCATTGTACAATTAAACTTGAATCTCTCAGAGCATTAAAAACCTTTAATTATTCAGTCATAGTTAGGTCAAAATTATGTCATTCAAACTGTTAAAGTTATTATTATTAATAGCAACATTATATGGTGTAGCCAATTCAAAATAAACTTTTTGGCAGAACTGTAAGTTCCGTTTATTTTTTCTTTTGTTAAGATTTTAAATTTTTTTTGTTGTATCTGTGATTTTTTTCCTGTGGCCATTATTGTTAGGAATGAATAAAATTTTCGAGTAATCTTGTTGTACTTATTACGTTAATATTTATTTATTTATTTATTTTATTAATTTGCCACACAGAATAAATTACAAGTAGAATAGAAAAGATAATAAACAGTTAATTAATATTAAATTTAAAATGAGCATACAACTCGGAAGGAGTGACTGTGGCAGAGAAATCTCCGAGAAGCAAAGCTTATGAGGAATAGAGATTTTCCCCCACAGGCAATTTAAATACTAAGCAGCATTTAAAAATAAAAAAAAAAGACCTGCATTTTAAGTATATAAGTGTGCTTAGAGAAAAATAACTTTGGTATTTTGATTATCATTTTTTTAGGTGGATGATGCTCAAGAGATGATGAACGCTGCTGCCAGTCAGCAGGTATGTTAATGACTGTACGGGTAGTTTGACTTGAAGTGGCAATGTGACTCGTACATGAGTCATGTATATATTAACCCTTTAAGCCCCAATATCCACATACAAATTCTCCAAACTGATCTCCATACATTTCCTTTAAGAATTAGTTGAGAGAATTTGATGGCAGATCAAAGCATTTTCTCTTTAGTCATCATGTCACAAATTCTTATAACCTAATCTCTTGACATGGTATGAATATTATTGGGAGAAAATTGATATTGGTCACCATTGGGATTTAATGGGTTAACAAAATATTATTATTAGGGAAGTTACATGATTATTTGTACATCCTGTTCCCTTCTGTATTTAACCATCTCTGTGAATTTCATAGTTTGAAGCAAAAACATTGATAAAGAGAATAAATTAATCAATGAAAGGAATTAATCACCAGATTAAAGGAAGCGTACAACGTAGAAGGCACATCACAAATTTTAACATTTTTCAAGAATATCATTGTACCAGCTGATGGCAACTCTATGCTGTGCCTCCAGACTGAAAACCATGCCTATGCTAACCAATTTCTCAATTGCGATAACAGAAAAATTTGAGCTCCTTTTGCAGCCTTAAAACAACAACACATTTAGAGATGTTAACAAAGTAAAAATTAATAAACATTTACAATGCAAGATAAGAAAAAATTAAGTCCAGTTGAAATTTTTTCAATTTGCTGAAGCGCTGTAACTTTAACTCTGAAGCACTGTAACTCTTTAATGAACTTTCATTAAACATCTTTGGCAGCTGGCTTTGGATGTTTTTAGGATGATTTGATTTTCTATGAAAAATCCTGACACCTCAGCAAGGATAAAAAATCTCATGCCTTAATGACTCAATACAAAACGATGACTCGTACATAATGCTTCACACTTTAGTTTCTTGTCTGATTGGTAACTCGAAGTCAATAACCTTATCAAATCTTCATCGCAACTTGTTTTTCAACCTTTTGGGTCTAGGGTTTATGTATCAGATGAAAACAATGCATCATCTGTTTGAGATTATTAATTTTGCCACAAAGTTTAATTTGTTTGCAAAATGCATTGGATTTTTCTACGTTTCTTTTTTTATTTACTTAGGCTGAATCAACAACAGAAGAGGGCTTTGGATCAAGTGGGCTGGAAAAAAGTGATCTTCCTGTCAACACAGTAAGATTATAATAATTAAATTTTAATAAAATTTAGAATACATACGTTTTTGTGCATTTAAAGCCTAGCCTGTGGTTATTGGTTTTCTTGCACAATAGTTATGTTTCCTGTTACAAACTAAAAGGAAGTAATTTACTTTTCTGTCATATGTGTTATACCTTTATTGCCAACTAGTTTTTCTTATTTGCCATGGCAAGCTCGCTGTAATGCAAATTAAATTCAGTAAATCCAATGTATTTACTGTAAAGCTACTTGGTGAAAGCAGGGGTGGGGGGAGGGGAGGTTTGGGGGGGGCAGGGGTTGAGAGTTAAGTTTTGTGTGGGTATGTGGTACCTTAACCCCCCCCCCTTCCTCCCCCACCCACTACCCCTTTAAGGAAGCTTCAAACACCAACTTTAAGAAAATTTACATTCAAATATCAAAAACATAAATAATGTAAAAATAGTAAACTTAAATCTGTATTTATAAATTGACTCCTAAAATTTACATCAATGATCATATATGTTGTAGTGAATTTTTTATTTCAGTTAATTTTTTTCCATTGTTTTTGGGTGCGGTAATGTATGCAAGAATGCATTTAAAACAAAGGAAAAACAAAAATTAACTGAAATAAAAAAATTAGCTGCAACAGATACATTATTAACAGCACTTTACCTGAAAATGCTCATGAAATAAGACAGTCTTTATAGCAGTCGTAAAGTTTGTAAGATCATCATGATGGCGGGCAGGTTCTGGCAGTGCATTCCATAGTTCAGGTGTGGCAAATGAAAGTGACCAACAGCCATAACCCTTCAACTAAGTTGATGGTACTATTCATCGGGAGTTTCTTTTTGACTTGGAAGCAGATCTCAAGCTTCTTGATGGTCTGTAGAGTTGCATCATTTCTGTTATCTAGGAAGCTGCCAACCCATGTGCAGGGTTTCCCTGTGAACCTTACAGTGAATTCCATGTTACCAAGTATTCACTGCCTTTGTTTTGCTGATTAGATACAGGTCAAAAAAGTATCTACTGGTGCACCTGTGACTGATGTGAGTCACCTTGTGAGGAGAAAGGTAAGAAAGTAGAAATTGGTGTATGCTGCCATTAATATGTATTATTATATATTGCATTTTGTGGTAGTGGTGCAAAGTTATTACTCCCAGCCATTCCCAAAAAACAACCAATCCATTGCACCAGCCATCAGATATAACCTCCATGTTCAAGGATATTGTGTGATGTAAAATAAACAGCAGACTTGCCCCCAGGAATTATTCTTAACCTTTGAAATTTCTTGCAAAGATTATTTTGTTTAGCCTGCGTTGCAGCCGGCCCACGCACTCGTCTAAACCCTTTGTATATACAGAAGGTTTAGAGCGTCTGCGACGCAGGCTAATTTTGTTGAGCCAATTAAAAACAAATCAAGTTGATAACAGTTGCCTACTCCAAACGTTGGATGTTTGGCAGCAAGACATGTCATGTTTGCACCCAATTAGAACATGTTTTTCCCTCACGTGTACATGCTTAGGCGCAATCGATGGCAAATTGCCAATTCATTGCTATAATTTTATGGTGGTTTTGTCCTAGAGGAAGCCAGAGGAAGAGAGTAGTACAACTGAGAAAGAAGAAACAGAGGCACCAGTAAAAAAGGCTCGTCAAGATGAGGAACAAGTAGCCCAACCAACACCTGCAGTAACAGAGAATGGACATGCTAAAAACTGAATTCTGTGGATGGAAATTTGCTCAGGCTGTGTAAATAGACTAACATGTTTGCTACATTATTAAATAATTAAAACAAACTGACATTTGGTGAAACCTGGTGGAGCGCTTTCTCTTTCTGGTATGCACCAGTTCTTGTCCATTGCTTTCACACAAGCCCAAGGCACTGTAAATCCTCTATTACGTCTCCTTATTTACTTCAAGCCCATTTGAGGAGGGGCTTAATACAGATGAGAAGCTTATTTGATGCAGGGGGGGGATGGGGGGTATCAGTTCTCCATAAAGAACTAGAATACAAAGTGTAAAAGCTCAACTACAAGAAGGTTGGAGGTCATGCTGCTGCGGATCAGAATCAAATCCAAACTTCCAGTTGGTAAATTAATAAACCATCCCTGATCAGTAGACACAAAGTTTTACAGTCGTGATCGATAATAAAGTCTATCATTTACCAGTGAAGAATAATTAGGGGAGGGGAGGGAGGGGACCTAAAAGAGAATTTACGGTATTCTTGTATGCCAGAAAATTACATGCGATATTTGTAGAGGATGGTACTGTCTGACGGTGTTAGACCGTGTTTGTGGAGAAAACCTGTCCCAGTAGAAGGTCACTCTGTTCGGTCACTCTCTCAGCAGGGTTAACTTTTTATAGGCAGATTCATTGTGACATCATTGTTTACATTTTTGCTCATTGGCGTACAAGTTAACCCATAGAAGACGTAGCCATTAGCCTGCAAGCAAGCTCTCCTGGGTTTTCCACCAGAGCTCCCTGGGAGAGCTTGCTCACAGGCTATTAAGCCATATATACGAGTTAGGTTCAAAAATTGTAAGGGCTGGGTAATTCAAGCACTTTGTGCAAGTTCCAGCGCCAGCTTTCCAATCAACAACAAAGAAAATAGCAGCAATCAAAAACTGCAAAGTTGCTGGATGGCAAAACGTTATGGAACTCATTAACTCTTCATATGTTTTAGGGTGAAATGAAAACAAGGATATGCCTATAACCAGCATTTATACAAGGAAACAGTTGACCCCTTTGCCTGGGCCAGTTGTGGGTATTTCCTACTTATAAGCTCATGGGCATGTGCTGCTGGATGGGGTGGCATTGTCATGGTGGGATCGACTATACAGGGGTGTATTAATCCGTACTGAATGACCGAGTTGGAGGGCCGGACGGGAAAACATTGTCCTGACCAAGAGCCAAACATTTTCCCATCTGGCCCAACCTCACTTTTGTTAGTCACAAGGGTCCTCTCCTACCCGTCCCTGCGGAGCGAGAGATTTGTAGGAGAGGACCCTGGGGACGAGGTTGAATCAGACAATAGGCATTTTATGGTATGACCGTTGTGGTTTTGAATTTTTCTGACGGAGCGAAAACGCGTTTGTGGCAGCATTTGCCGCGTTTCATGTGCACTTTTCCAGAGGGGCCACACGCATTTTTCTGACTCTAGTACTTGACACATAAGGCTCTCTTATGGGACTTTTTTTCTTATATGGTCATATGATAAAGTAGGCTACTAGAATGAGGTCACACATTTGTGGGATTTTGGGGAGTAAGAAAACTCTGGTAAATGTGGATTTTAAAATGGGGTTAAAATGACCTTGTTGAAGGCTCTATGCATAATAAAAAGTGACCGTACGTTGGGATTGTGAAAATTACATTTGCCAAGAAGTGACTAAAATGGGGTCTAAATTATTGGCCACAGAATAGACTGAACTGGCCCTGCGAAGGGGTCTGAGTGGCCAGTGGCACATACTCAGCCAAAAGTGAGCCAATTGCAACTGCCCGGGTTCCCCTTGAATATTGATTTCCAAAACTTTCATTACTGCTAAAGGTTATGCTAATTTTTGACGAACCTCTATTGAGCAGCCACTCTCCGACTAAGAAGCTACTTGCCAGTACCCCAAGGGTGACAGATTAATTGAATTCAACTGTACTGGGGTTTCCCATTCGTCATTATAATGATGACGTAAAGAACATGTTCTTGGCACTTCTGTTACACATGCACCAAGTATTTACAGGGTATTGAAAGTTTTCCCTTTTCCCCTCTTTGGATGAAACGAGGCTAAATATTTGCATTGTTTAAAACAAAAGCCTGCAAATACAGCTGCCTCTCCTCACTCCTTTGCGCTAAGGATGTTTCACATGCCCAAGAAAGACGTCTGCTCCAATGTCCGAAATTCCCTACCGATGACATAGATGAATGTTTACATGCTCAGGTAGTCATGGAGTTTCAAAAATAGTTTGATTTTATGTTTTTTTTCTGGTTGGTTATGGTAAAGTTTTTTGTTCCTATGCAAACAAGCTCCAGCAAAACTCACACACATCTTCTAGAGAAGAATAAATTTTATTCCACTAATATTGACTGTTTTGTAGTATAGATTCATTGCATGTACATTTGACCTTTGTGGCCTTTTATCTGTCATCTGTAAACAGCTAAAATTCAGGACAGATTTTAAGTCATCTGTATCAAATTCTTTGTCACAGAGGCACAGATGTCTTTCCTTCAAAATGTCCCTAGCCGCAAGAAGCAGGGAGAGACAGCTGTTCTTGTACACTATTAATAAGGCAAGATATTTTAGGTCTACAAAATTAGGTCAGTATATTGATACCAGATAAAAATCTAAATTTGACAATTAAATGAAACTAGCTGGTTGGGAGTAAGAATCAAGAAACTTGCAAAGTCAGTTCGCATTGACTTCTCTGAATTTTCTTCTCCGAAAATTCTGCAAAGTTTCTTCTCCCCTAAATGAGGAATTTCGCCAACCTTTTGTTGAGAACTCGGAAATTATGTGGCTCTTAACTTCATAAAATTGGTTAGTGAATTTGATGTGGTCTTTAAGTAAGATCAAAACATTTTAAACGTTGATAACCTGGAATAAGGACAATAACTTTCTTATAAACATGGAAAATACCACAACAACAAACTTATTTTTATCAAACTTCCAGAGAAAATCTTGCCCACACATGCATAAAGTAAGTGTGAAAAATGGATGGGGATCTGGACATAAAGTGATTCCCTTGGACACAAAGGATCTTAACAAGTTTCTGCATTAATAGAGCAACTAAAAACAAGCAAGAAATATGATACATTTTTCCCTTTTGGCCATAGTTTTGGCCAAATCATGAAAGTTGTCCTTTTTACGCAAACTAATATTACACAGATGTTTACAACTACAGGCACAATGAACTTTATTGACATTGAAGGATGAACATCGTTGGAACTAAAGATGACTATTCATACTTGTGTTCTAAAATATGAATTGGCAAAATTATATATAATATGTATAAATTACAAATAATACATTTACATGCCTGCTTTAAAAATTCTTTCTCCTAAAATCTACTACAATGGAGTTTTTTTTATAAATAAAAAGCCTTTGTAAAGCAGTTCTAGGACAACGGAAGGAATACCGGGCAAAGTGATAACGTTCCAAATGGAATACTGTCCATTAATGGCCTGTGGACTCCTTGTTAAGAATGCCTGATATATTAAAGTCAATCATTCTTTTCTGTACACTGCTGGATAACTTAAATACACAATAGTTATAGGTCAGTCATTTACTCTTCAGAAATCTGCAAATTCCTTTGCACACTTCTCTGAGGTGGATATGCGAAGGGGTTCTTCCTCATAATCATCAAAGTTGCTGGAGTCTCCAGGACCTTTGCATTTGGGAATAAAGGGTGCTTCAACCTACACAAAAGGCAAAACAACAATATTTTTCTTAAATTATGCCTAAATTCAGAGATAACTCTGTGGACCAGTACAATGGTATTGACAACAAATTATGCCACAAAAAAACCAGCATGTGACTTTTTGTTTAGCCTGCAGTGCAGGTGTTTTCTTCGGGAGCACAAATGTTTTTGCTCGCGAAAGCGCCATGTTGAAACTTCCTGAGGACAGGAGGAAATGGGGCGAGTCAAAGAGAGCGGGGAGAGAGAAGAGTTTTTTCTCCCTTTCTCCTCCCCCCTTTCCTTCTTTTGCCCTTGCACCTACCCTAAGGGTTGCTATTTCTACTCTCCCCAACCTTCCAATGTCATAAAATCAAAGATGGCGGCTACAACAACACGAACACAAAGGTTTCACCCACCTAAAATACACCTGCACTGCAGGCTACTTTTTGTTAAGCTGCTTTTGCGTAAAACGTTGAAAACCATACATTGGTAGATTCAGAAATGTATGGTCAAAGGCAACTAACTACCAATGCAAGAGGGTCAATTATTGTCTGAAGAAAAAAAAAACTCTTAACAAAGGCAAGTTTATAGCATACTTTTCGTTGATAAATGGCTATCCAGTCTGTGGATGCAAACCATTTGTGACCTCTGATGTCCCCAACACCATTCTTTAGATTACCATAGCGTTTTGTCAAATCCACTTGTAAAAGGTTACGCAACAGGTCTTTAAGATCTGCTGTGAAATGAGATGGGAAGCGAACCTGACAAAGAAATGAATGGAAAAACAAGATACAATCACTGTGATGTTAATCTACACTTTTGTAAATAAGTCTACTTTTTTGTGAACATGATTCATTTGATCACTCCCTACCCCATCCATAACATAATGGCAACTTTTTCAGTGACCAGGAGTTCACTGTTTGCAGACAGATGTCTATTACATGTAGGGCTTAAAATAATTTTTTGACAGTGGCTGGACACAATAACTGGCCAAAGAAATTTTTGCTCAATCAAGTCATGTTTTTTGACCGGTCAAAATTTTAAAAAAAGTGAACCAATCCTTGTTATGTCTAATTTTGTATTTGTGAACGTGATTGTCCTTTTACAAGGAGACAAAATGCAAGATTTACAGGTGAAGAGCTGCTTGTTTAAAAGAAAGAGTCTGCGTGACTGGTTGATAAGACTGGCAAGTGCAGGACATTGTCTATTGACCGTCCCTCAGTTTTGAGCCCTGTAAATGAAGAACGAAAACCCACAGGGGTTTCCTAAATCAAATCTAGGGTATTTAAGTGGTTTACTTTGACCTATTGGTAAAACAAACATTTGGACAGGATTTTGCGGTAACCTAGTCCTGTTTCTAACAAAGCCACAAAAGCCTTTGTTATGTGAAAAAATGGCAATGGCTAGAGGAAACTTCTGAGACCTTATACTCAGGGATGGAGATAATAGCCCGGAGCCGGCAAAATTACCCTGCTGTGAGCACATTCTTCCCGCTGTAAAAGCAAGTAGCCCAGACTTGTCAGAAAGTTTTGAAATAGACGGCTGAGTTGTCAAAATAAGTGCCCAGTCCAGGGATATTTTTTTAAAAAAACACCATCAGTAAAGAAATGCCAAGCAGAGTAGCCTGCCCATGGTGATTTTTGCCAGCAGCTGTCTACTTTTGACAACCCTGGTAGCCTCCTCAGAAAGGACCTATTCTCTCTCCTAAATGTTTCTAGAGGAATGTTAGCAATTTTTTTTTTAATCTGCCCACACCTTAGTTTCTCTTTAACCGAACCTGATATGAACTTACAAACTCCACTTTTTGGAGCTCAAATGACTGTATTGCGTTTCTGTTGTCAGACTCTTTCTTTTGTGTCAGCAGTACTATAAAATTTTACCCCTCATGTATGCAAAATAGTAAATGTGAGATCACATATTCCTTTGGAAACAGACTGTAGTGGACAAAATTTGCTTGATATGTCAGGGAAGAGAGGAAAGAAAAGTGATTCTGAAGTCAAAAGAGCATGCAAAAAACCGGCCGAAAGTAAAATGTTCTAGACAACAAGCTGAGAATCAAGACAAAACATTTAGCGCACATGCACAACTACTTCTCCATCTGCTCCTGAACAATTTTTACCTCCACATCATGAGCCAGAGTAGACAACAGTGTCACCTTAGTACTATAGTATCACAGTTTATGGAAGCTTTATTTGTGAGAAATCTGTTTATCTGTATTCCCTGGGAAAAGTACCCAATTGGATCAAATTTGCACCAAAATCAGGAAAATGTGTTTCCAAGAGTCTAGTGATGTTTATCACTTACACAAACCATTTGGGTGGAAATTTTGTATGTAAACATAAAACTGTAAAATTTGACGTGCTGGAATAATGACCTGCTTCAAAGTAAATCAAAATCAGCTGAACAGACTAAACAGAGCAGAAAAAGTGCATCACCTCAAATCACAGCCCATATTCTGAAGGTTCCCAAATGGAATGGCACAAACTATTTGATTTTCCAACCGAAATTTGCCGGTTTTCCCATGTAAATGGTAAGTATTCTAAATTTTCAAAATTTTCCAGGGGAGTATGCCAATGGACCCCCCTAGGTGAATCATGCCAAAGGCATCATTAAATGGGCCTCTGGCCCATCATACCCACCTATGATGTCCACATTCCTGCTTATTAAAATCTGTATCTACATCCCTGCATACTTTACCTTCCCAGATACAATCTTTTCATATATCTGTATGGGCTGATCAGCAAAGAATGGAGGATACCCAGCAGCCATTTCATAGATGAGAACACCTAAAGCCCACCAATCAACAGCTTTGTTATAACCCTGAAGAAGAATTACAAAAGAACAAAAAATTGCCACATTACCGAGTGTAGATTTAATCAACAGTGATGTGCTAAATATTTTCACAGATTTTCTTACCTTACTAAGAATGATTTCTGGTGCAAGGTATTCAGGTGTTCCACAGAGAGTCCATGTTCTTCCCTTCACTCTCTTTGCAAATCCAAAATCTGTCACCTATATGTATAAAAATATTGCAAGGAGTCTTGAGTCACCTACAGATTGTAGTTTTTTGCTTTAATTTTACTTAACAGCATGCTGTGCATATAATTGCATGTGCGTACGCATCAAGTGAAATCAGTAGAGTTGGAACCTCTCATAAACCACCACCTCTCGTAAGCAAAGTCTCACAACCACTTTTTTGGATGACAGTTTTGGAATTTTCTATTGTTTTACCCTCCTGTAAGAACCACCTGGATGGTTTGATCTCTATGTTCCCTGAATATAGTATACTATTCAGAGTGTACAAAGAATGTTTAGCAATAACATTTTTTATTATTATTTAATAGTCGTTTATTCACACAAGACACGCTGCAGTTACAAAGTTTAAACTAAAAGAAAGTATATAACAATATTACAGATTGGTTCCAAAATTACATAAAAACAAAACAGAATAATACAACAGTTGTAATAATTCACACAATAGCATTTATTTAGACATGTTAATTAACAGATTATTATTGTTTAGCGACAACGTGTTGAAACTTAAAAATTGCATGCAACGAATCTCTTCTAAAATGAAGATACATCAAAACCTTTTCTAGGAGGAGACCCCCTGTGGATCAGTAAACTACCAGAAGAGTGATCAGTATCAAATGTCTCCTTGTAATGGCAATGCTTTGTAAAACAGAGTGGTCCAGATGCAAAGAAAATCATTATTACAGCTTGCTATTTGGGCAAGCTGAAGCTTGCATTTACTAGCCCTGGCATCATTTCAACTAGCCCCGAAAGCTTTTTGATGAGCAGAATTGATTTCACAGTTCTTCTGTTATTAGAATTCCTAAAAAAACGTCACTTGCCTGTCAGGCAAGTTAAGAACAGAATTCACCAGCCCGATAGCAAAATCCACTAGCCCCAGCCCAGACTATCGAACACCATTTTCTTTGCACGCTGGTGGTTATGAGAATTATGGACATGATCACAAAAGATGAATTTGCTTTGCTTTACCTTCTCCTCACTACTTCTGTGGTAAATGAATAGGGGCGACAAATGAGAATTTGAATTTTGATCTCAGGGTTTAGAAGGTTAAATTTTGGCATACTGATTTTGTCTTTGTTGGGTAACCACTTAAGGTATCAGCCACCCTTCAGGACAGTCCGCGCGCGGATCGCTGTAGCGTTAGTTGTTTTTATAAAAACCCCTATAAACCATATATTTTTTAAAAGCTTAATAATTCCAGATTATGGATTTGAACTAAGAAAAACGATTTACTTAAATGTGTTTCGAAATTGGAACGCTTTGTGTAAAAGTACACGTCTCTATAAATCATGTTCCACTCCCGCCGGAAATAAACAGAAGAAAACAATTGACACCGCATTCGCTTCTCAACACGTTCCACTAAAAAACCGTGTCTCAGATTTTTGACAAGTGCGTTTGTTTTTCTTTTATTAGCAAATGAAGTTGGGGAAGGCAATTAGTCAACACTCTCTGTGTAAAAAAAGCTCTAGCTTTAAAATGAAAAGGAGTATTAAAATTCGCAGACACGGTTTTGTAGAAGAGATATATGGCATCACTCTGGCCAAATTTTAGCCAAATTGATTGAAAGGCTGCCGACTTGGAGTTCAAAACGTATGAGTCGATCAGGAAAATTTGCGTTTGGAGATAAAATAGAAAATACATTTTTGGCGGCATCCTACCTGGAATGAGATTATAACACCTAAATGTTTATACTGATTGATATCAGAGAGGGATGAATTTCCTCTAACAATAGGACTTTGACAGGTAACATGTAACAGGAACAAACTTTTTATTGCTATCAACATCTTCAAGTGAACAGTTTAATTCTCCGTTGGAAAACTTCCACTCTTTTACACCACGAGAAGCACGGTTTAATTCTTTCTCGAGCGCCAGGCCAAGGAAACTAAAAAACTTTGAAGCCGCCGAATGCCCACCACCGATTGCTCGAAGGCCAAGAACTGAGGCCCGGTTTATTTCAAACGCTCTGCTCTTCTCGGAAGAATTAAAAACAGAATTTGTCTTGTGCGCCGGCCAGCTTTCATTCTCGCACTGGATTCTCCAGGTAGAACCAAGTCCATGCTTAGTTGCTACATTTTCCATGACTTGGACTCTTCCCTGGCAAAATCGACAAGATACAGACTCGTCCAGTTTCTCAAGCAGCTTTTCGCTCAATACGATAGCTCGACCGCTTATTGTTTTCCACGTTCCATCAGCAGATGGGGTCGATGGCCTTAATTGGCTTTCTTCATCTGGTTCTTCAAGCTGGATTTTGGAGCGGCTTGCACTCTCAGCAACTGCAGCATTATCGCTTTTCTGAATATCCAACTCCTCGAGCCACTTCTCTAGCTGATAAAATGAGCCTTTGTCGCTCTCTGCCTATTTTGCGGCCCATTCTTTGTCAAACTCGCTCTTCGATGTCTTTTTCGCTCTCGGTTTCGATAACGAAAACGGACACGACCTTTTTTTTTTGACGGCATTTTCACCGAAGCAAACGCTAAATATCCACGGAGAATACTAAAGGCTATAAACAACGCGAAGACAATTCGCACGTGTTGTGTCGAAGCACGCACTCGGTAACGTTACTAGTTCACAGGCAAGTTAATTGATATATGACACGGGTATGACAGATCTTGTTAACGATCAATTAAGATAATTAACGAGAAAAAATCTTTTACCCCCGATATCTTTCGACAGAAATAATATTTTCTTCTGATTTTTTTTTTAAAAGAAAGCTCTCAAGCATATCTATTTGAAAACGTTGAAACCTCAAATATGGAAAAATGGCAATTTTAAGGGTGGCTGATACCTTAAGGGAGGTTCAACTGTATTTTGTCAACAAAAGACTCAAGTGGTTCCTTTGATTACAGGAGTACTGGAAAGATCTGGCCTCCCCTGCGTGTACATGGGAGGAGAGCTCTGGATACATTCAACATTATTTTTCCATAACCCACTCATTCAACTAGGCACATGCAGAAGATGTTATGCCACATCTCTTCCTAAAATTTGGCCTGAATAATCATAACAAAATCATTTAGTTTTCGTACCCACCTTTAAATAACCTTTTTCATCGATCAGAAGATTCTCTGGTTTGAGATCCCTAAGCAAGAAAAATTCATGAATGAGCAAAAAAAGTTGGGAAACGCTGTATAAACACAGTTCATTGGATGTGAAATGAAGTGTTCCCTCTGCATAAAGTGTGTACTAATATAAGTTTAAAATGCCTCCTGTAGAAGATTTGAAAGCAGTACCTATATATAAGATCTAGTGAGTGTAAGTACTCAAAAGCCAACACAATTTGGGATGCATAGAACCTTGAGTGGGTTTCACTGAAAAAGAAAAATAACGAAAATGTAAGTATACTTTTCCACGTACCACCAAAGAATTACCCTCCAGTGCTCAACCTCAGCTATATCCCAGTGGTCCTTAACTAGTAGCCGCAATTGCTTCTGGCCTAGTCCCAAATTAGAGCCCTTTCTCACACGCCTTATAACAATTTTGCCATGTGTTTAACAAAAGACAACAAAAGGGCATTTTCCTGTGAATGTTGTTTTAATAGCTGTATTCTTCACAATGTTCCCAAACAAAGGATTGTGAAAATTAAAAAGCCCAGAAGACTGTACGAGGTTGAGGTGAGGACTGGGCACTAGGGCGGCTACAGCTATCACCACAACCTTGCTAAGTTATGTCATTTAAAACCCATATGAATACATAAGTTGCTCTACAGTTGGTTCAGAGCTTGAGGATATTACGATAATATTATCAAGAGAAGTATTTTGAGCTATGCAGATTTGAGGTGTGCGGTACACTGAAATCAGGTTGATCGTCACCCAGGGGGGAAGTAGGCGATGTCAGAGCACACAAAACCCTGTTCATGCCTTCTCATAAAAAAAAATAAATATTTCACCTGAATCTACCAATGCGTCTTAGATGAGAGAACATTTCTCCCCCAAGCACAAACTCCAACACCATGTACAAGTTGGAATTATCCTACAAACAAAAGAGAGCACATTTGAAAATATGGCTATAGTGTAGTGGTGGCAAAGACACCATTAATTGATATCTAAACAAACAAGCAAGAGATGTCTGCATGGTTCGTACAACTTCAGACAAACAATATTTGAAGGACTTTTCATTTTCAAGGACCAGTTACAGTTTTCTTTGACCCCCTTTGATCACCCTACTGGCTAGAACACGTCACAGAGTCATTTATGATTCTACCTCTTTGGCCACCATTGATCACATTATTTCATACTATTTTCCGAAACAAGGGTATGACTTGCAAATGCGTCTGATGTACAGAAATGGCATTTGAAATAAAGAAACAGAAATAACATATTGTTCATGCACAAAAATGTTTTTACATTCCTCGTGAGTTTTACAGGTTCTTACACCGACGATGAGCCAAATTTTCCTTGGCAAAATAATCTAATTTTACAGAAAAAGGCGTCTGGTGCAGACAAATTTCAAGGATTTTTCAAGACCTAATAAAGAAATCAAGTACTTTTCAAGGACCTCAAGAGAATTAAAGGGCTTTTCAAGATGACTACTAAAATTCAAGACCTTTTCAAGATTGTATGAACCCTGTCTGTGATGTCTTACTTGGTAACTGATGTTTTGCTGATGTTAGATAGCCGCATGGATATTCACTAAAATTAACACGTGTACTTCTAGGCAACTTCTTTAATCAAAATATTCCTCTTATCCTGGATAGGAATTTACTGAGGCATATCAATAACCATATTCAAAGTATTAGCTTACAATGGAGCAAATTGACAATTACTTACAGGCACCTTAAAGGAAAGGGGACAACATAACAATGCAAGTGTCAGAAGGTTATTACAATAGACACAACAGTTGTACAAGATGAAGTAATGTTAAAAGTGGCAGGCATGGGGTGATAACGTTGTCATAGAATGTAAAGAAAATGCTTTACTGATATTAAAGTTTTATAAATGTTATACCTGGATAAAATCATTCACCAGACAAGCAATGATGATTATGTTGAAACCAACCTTGGCCTCTTACAACCGATACCCAAGACTTGCACCAAATATTGTTATTATTTTGTTGCAACAATATTTAAATTAGAATTTCATTGACAGTAAGGAATGAGTAGAATACCCTACAAAACTAAAAGTGGTGATGGTATTCCAGGCTTATCTAAAAGATTCAACAATTTTTCACTTATAAAACTTATATCATTCTATTGCAAGTGGGTGTTGCAAAATCTTAGTATCTTCAACAAAAGGACATCATAATCAAAACATTCTCAAATGATGTTAACACGTCCGTGTTATTTTGTCAACAATAATAATGCAGATAATTTTAATAAGTGACTTAAGGAGTTAGAGTTTAAAAAGGTTGTATTTCAGTTCAAATTTAATGGAAAAACAGATCGGGGAATAAGCTTAGTAGCATGATGTTAGCCAATATCTTTGCAGAAACAAACCTTAAAGTGCCATTCCAGATTCACCAAGAATGGGAAGGTGATGGCTTGCAAGATTCTCTTCTCGTTTAACGTGTGCTCAACTTGCTATAACTTGACAACCTTAAAATTAAAGCAGATCGTACGAATTCTATGCTACACCCAGTTCAAGATTATTAATTCGTTATAACACCTGTTACATAAAAAATGGTGCCCATGTCTAAGTTGAGATTACAAAAACCAATGAACAGTGCAAACCAAGAATGTAATAATTCAATGTCTACAAGAAAGAAGAAGTAATCCAAGATGCGAAACTCAAAAAATAGCGCCCAGATTCATTGAATTTTTACTTTCATATCTTAAAATAAGACACAGCTATTCGTAACAGACATTCAGAATAAATCAACGAACAGGTTGTTGTTGTTAAAGCGAAGTCTTTTATCTGCCATTCAAATTTAGAAATTCGAGGAAACGGAGATCTCGTTTTCCAAGGATTCAATCGTCCTTATTTAATATTTTTGTCTAATCCTCGAAAGATTGACGCTTCGAAACAGAGGTCGGGAGTAATACTTTTGCACATAAGTTAAACTAATAAAACCGACATACTGCGCCAGTCCTCTCTAATCGAAATCCTCGCAAAACCCCGTTCAAAAATTCAACATAATAAACCTCAGATTACCTTTTGCTTGTCCAGAATTTTCATGGCGTAGTATCTTGAGCTGCTCTTGTGTTGTACCAGCATAACTCGACCAAATGATCCAGTACCTAGGGTCTTGAGACGCTCAAACTCATCCAAACTAGCCGTATTCTGTAAGCATCAAACAGACATGACATGAGCGACACCATGAAAATCAATATAGAAAATACTTCGTGACAAAGCAACTTGGCCGACCTTGAAATACAAAAATCTTACAACTACAAAATAGGACCGACAAGCCAAACTAAGATTCAAGCACGGGTTGTTAGTGACAAGATCTCAAAAGGAAAGAACACCGTTTAAAGTAATTTACAAGTCTCACCCAACAAAAGCGCGCACATCAGAAAGATGAATATATTTTCAGTTAAAAGCGAACGGAGGATGCGACAGTATAATACTACAATTCGTAGCGAGAAAGCCTTACCTGAGATGGTCTCTCCCATTTTGCATTGAATTCTTCCTTTGCCTCAGTAAGAAAAGCTTTAACTGCAGGAAAAAATAAAATAAGACAACAAAAACACAAGCTTAGTAGGTTTTTCTCAAGGGTGAGTGTAATAACAGATGCCCCCGCGAATATTATAATACCATTTTCTGGGTCTCCTTTCTTCGCTGGAGCGTTGCCCATGACTCAACGGGCAACCAACAATACCAACTACTTCGATTCTCTCAGAGTGGCCAAAAATAATGATAGCCAACCCAAAAAGTTCTGCCTGAAAAACTCTCGATCTTCTTCAGTTTTTTGAGCTGGTATCAAAGAAACAGACAAGGTCCGGGCGCCGAAGAGAGACCTGTGACGTTTACAAAACAACGCGTTTTTATTGGTCGCCAGTAAAAGAAACATACGGAAACACCTAAATATGGAGATTTTCGGAAATCTCCAGGTGAATGACGAACAAAGGAGAATTGCCAGAAAATTTTCAATCATACATGTCAGACCGGTGAACGTCTGAATGAAAACCTTTGTTAAATACAGATTTCTCAGCAGCAAGTGTACCCGAGATGACCACACACAGGCTTGTTCCCCAGCAGTACTTTTTGAACATCCTTCCTTGTACCAACATTTTTTTTTACAGACAAAACCTAGCCCAATCAGATTTTTTTATTTCCACTGTTAAAAATATACTAGCCTGAGCAAACAGCCGACATTTGGCGATGCTACCACTGGTTTGCCCTGCCAAATGACCCAGATCTGGGTAGTGCTTCTCATTGGTTGAATCAAATTTCCCATGCGACACAACCAATCAGGAGCACTACCCAGATCTGGGTAGTGACGCGTCATCAGTATGGAATTTTGGCGCTCGTTTCAGACGTCATGTGGTGGGGAAACCAGTGGTAGTATCACCAAATGTCAGCTGTTTTCTCAGGCCCGACTCCTGATTTCTTTCAAAAATTTTTAAAAAAATTTCTTTCAAAAAATTTTAGCACCTTTGAACTTTTCCTATAAAGTCAGTCTATTTTTATGGTAGAAATACATTTCTTGAAGAACCTCCAGACACTCAAAAAGTATGTAAGAAAGGGAAAAAAGCCAAAACAAGAGAAAAGAAAAAAAGAAAGAAACACAGGGGCGGATCTAGGGGGAGGGTGCAGGAGGTGCGCACCCCCCCCTCTCGAGATGACCTGCGGTTTTCAAATACAACTGGTATTCTGAAAAAAAAAACTATGTGGTTTATTGGTGTTGAAGTAGAGCAAGAGACGAGTGCACCCCCTCCTAAAAAAAATCCTGGATCCGCCCCTGAAACAACCAACATGATTTAAACTGGCAACCTAGAGCAGGAAAGGTGGAAGTTTTGTTGTGATGAATAAAACAAGCAAACTGACTTCAATTGGACACACCATTTAAAAAAATAGCCATAATTCTTAAGTGGTTTGAAATTCAAGATGTGGTCAAAAAAATCTTGAAAGTGACTTGTGGAAACATTTCACCATACAAAGACATCCAAGTAAGTTCAATCAGTTTGATTGTCTTGGATTCTTTGACAGGTTTTGTTGCTAGGTAACTGGGAGAAACCAGCCCAATACACAAATGTGAACTTCCACCCTGAGCAGACCATAAGCATAACATACATGTAAATTCCAACAAATTTGTATACCTTGGTTTACGAGGAATACGACATTTTTCAAAGGTGTTAACAGAGAAAAATAATTTTTAAGGATAAAAATAATGTTCACACTAGAACATTGAACTTGTCTGGACCCTATTAGTATGAAATAAGACAATTATCAAATCATCAAAAACCTTAAGTATCATTTAATTCATGAAAATATGTTTTTCATAATTATATTATTGTATAGCTGCAGTCCAGAAAAATGCTTCTTTTACAATTAATTCTTAGTGCTTTGAAAAAATGTTACTTTTCTCTTTATGCAAATTTAGGCCACAGCCTCCACAAAGATTTATTACAAGGTGCAAGTAAGAAAATGATGGCAAACTAAAGGTCAGAAAAATGTGGAAAAATGGATGTTGGTGGAAAGCAACATTATCAAACATTTGCTATAAATTTGGCTTAATTTAATTTTACATGCATGCACCTTGTTCCATGTGTCAGTTCTGTGGAGCACAAACTAAAGCTAAATCAGATTTAAGTCATCACACTAGTGACCTTGGAGGATGAATAACTGTACACTTCTTGAAGGGTTTAACGTTAAAAAAGGTGATTGAATAGAATCGAGAGAGGTAAAACTTAAAAGATAAATACTGAGTAAATTTAAAAATTAAGGCAAAAATTTTTATGAAAAAGGAAAACATTTATAAAGGAACATTACAAGCTCCTGCACAGAAAAAATATTTGATTATTTTTAAGCCAAGAACGGATACATTTTTTATATAAATGTAAAAAGAAATGCTTCAACACAAGATCCTCACCTATCTTTCTATAATTAGCAGCCAACGTGATCGGCCTAGCTATAACTAATTTGTTTGTCATTTTGACCTCTTAAATTATATAATTTATGGACATTTCAATGTACTGCCCGAGGGCTGCAATACACTATGGCACTTACCGAATTTGATACCTGATGTAGGCAACTTGTAAATTTTGTCAGTAATTACATTTCATTTATAATGACACATTCTCTAAGCAACACAGAATAGAAGTTTACAAACAAATGTCAAAGCACAAGCCATAGATCCATTTAGATCCAAGGAAACCTTTTTAAGGGCCATTTTTGTCTTAAAGTAAACAACGAAATCTCTGTAGTGGTAAGTGCTGGTCTGGATAATTGAGATTAAATACTTCCCAAATCAATTAAAGTGTTTTCCTCGTGTGTAAGAAGAGAATCCTGAAGTTACAACTTCGTCATCGAAGTACTTCTGTAGAATCAATATTTACGACTTTTTCATAATGTACTAGACATGTGTTGCAAAATACCCTAGGAATGCTAATAGAGAATCATAAACATCGCAGAATTCCAGCAGTGAAAAGGGATAAAACGACAAAGAGAGCCCTGATGAGTAAGATTATATTTACAGCTTTCAAATCATTTCCCAAAGACACACATCACATCACGGTACCATTATGCGGGCGTCGTGAACAATGAACATTCTACAAAACATCTACTAGGCGATGGTTCTTGAGCTCATCTTCAGCTCCTACAGTGAAAAGCGAGGCACAGAAAACTCTGTATGGTCCAAAACGACGCTGAATGAAAGACGCTTCGTTGCATAATTCACAAAACCACATGATAGATTTGTGTTTTTTCTGACGTCAAAATGGCCGGCGGTCACCTTAGGAATGTTAATGTTTATTGCCAAGTTTCTGGGTATAAGTCGAGCCTAGTGAAATAATTACTGTAGAGGCAGTGAAATTTGTGTGTTTTTTCTGATTCAAACAACTTTCTTGGAGTTAAAAATGTAGAAGACGTGGACTTACTAATATCATTCTTTGCTGCTTTCTTCGCCAACGGCATGGCAGGGCTTGGAAGAAAATGTAGCGCGACAGGAATCCGAAGCAGCTTTCCTTACTGTAACAGCTGTGGGGGAAATTTGAAGACAAAAGTACATCACAAAGAGTCATCGTTGAATAAACAAGCCAAAAACATGCTTTTTCTACCCAACAACATTAAAGAATCGTCTGGTTGCCCGAGGGAAAAATGTTGTGCTGCAAATGTTTTGTCAAAACCCAGCAAGCTATTAATATCCTTTAAGAATCCTGTCAGATGTCGGATGTGATCTATTTTACCTTATTATGCTCTTAACAGAACAACGACTTATATCCTTCGATATTTCCTCTTTCCTTTGCAAGCACCTATTGTCACCTGTTTTCAAAGAAACTTGTCTTGTACGAGTTTTCTTGTCTAATGAAGGTCGTTCCAGGACACAAATCACTGTGTACTCCCTCGAGACCAAAGCTGGTTTCTTATTTGTAGATCAAGGGGAGGAGCTTTCTCCAACAATTATTGTTAATTTATGTATCGTCTTGTTTATTTTTTCCAATGTAAATCCAAGCGGTTTTCAGGATCGTTGTTCAGGGTTTATAGTGCGATCGAGGTGTTCACATCGGCACGTTCTCCAGGCCATTCCTACCGTAGTCAAAACACTGAAAACACGCAAGGCGGGCTTTCAATAGACAAAAATTAGGTTAATTCTTAACTGACACGGGCCATTAGTACGTCTTTTCAATACATAAATTGGCTAACGCTATTATTATTTCGGTTATTTTTCTAAACAAACTCTACAAGTTTGACCTTTTGTCCAATATTTTTGAAGGGTTTGAAGTGGGGGTGATTGGGGCGGGACGCTAAAACCACGAACTCACGTGGGCACCACGATTAAGTTTTTTCCACAAATTCGAATGTTGAAACTGTTCTGAATGCTTTCAAAAATCTTAGTTTTGCAAGCAAATAATATTGTGAATAATGGTTTTTCGTGATGTTTGGTAGAGTTTGTTTTGCCTTTTTGCAGGTCATAAGAAAAAGGTGATTTTTTTCAGTCCGGACAAGTAGTCAGTTACACAGGCAGCTGGGAATGAAAAATTCAAAATGTTAAATGTAGCATTTTTGCTTATCATGCCATAAAAAATAATAATTTCTAATTAAAACTAATCAATAATTGTATTATTTTTACTATAAATAGAATAACAGTTATGCAACAACCCCTGGGAATGGGTGACTCAAGGAGAGCTTGCTTAGAGGTGTGCCATCGAGGTCTTCAAACCATGACTCTGTAGATAAAAATCATTCACTTCACTAACCTGTTTATTAAAAGGCAAGAGACCTTTTTCCATAATCCTCACTCAAAGACAGTAAAAACAAATTCCAAATTGTTAAATGTTTGACATTCTCGACTGTGTAAACCATTTTTAATGGCATGCTAAAGAGACAAATCCAGTGTAGTTGATATTGTTTTAAATACACTAAGCCAAGCAAAGAGTAGCTGTCAAACACAGACATCTTTCTGAGTGTCGCTTCTCTTCACAAACCTTGTATCCAGGTGCTTCTTTAGATTTCTGAAGGCAGTCACAGTGCAAGGATCATAAAAGAGCTTCAAAAATGCACAAGGAAGTCTCTCCTCTTAAAAAGTTAATGTGTCTGTGTTTGCAGGCTGTGTCAAGATGATGTTGATAATTGAGTTCTCCCTGTGACTTAACCAATGGTGGGGATCTTAAGATCTGAGAACGGTGACAGTAGATAACAACCTCGTTCCCAGGGCTTTTTCCCTTAAAAATGGAAGGGGTGACCCCTCCCATTTTTTAAGGCAAAAAGCCCTGGGAAAGAGGTTGAGTAGATAAATGCCCAAGGGTGGTATAGGCCTCTGTCAAAGGTATGGTTTCAAGCAGTTTAACTGTCAAAAATCCTCTTCTAGGATAGGGAGGATTTGGGGGGTTTAGTCCAGTATGGGATAGCAAAATTCAGCTACACTAGCTGTGGTATAGGCTAAGGGTTCCAGAGTCCCAGCGGCACATCCCCACCCCAAAATTTCTAAAGTACCCAACCCTAGGAATAAAATGAGCCTGAAAAAGTGGATTGACATTCTTTCAATCTTCATTGCAGTTATTCCAACCTCACTTACTTTGTCAATGTATTAAACAAGCAAAATCTCTTGGAGGTGAATTTCTAGTAACCATATCCAAGTTCAGCGAAAGAGAAAGAAAACTTCATTGTCACTCCATAAAATGTGAAGTTGGGCATTTTCACGTCATAGTAATGCAGTGATGACAAAGAAATGTACAAAAAAGCACAACGCACAAACACAATGCTTTTCTTTTCCAATCTAAACCTGTTTTTTTTGTGTGTGTTCTCGTTACTGTCCCTGACATTGGATTTTAAGGTCCCTAATAACTATCACAATGATGTTTAATATAGTCTAAACAACCACCGCATTTATTCAATTAAACGCTACGGCATTTATTAAATATTTGGCATTTCGGGTGCGGCATTTATTCAAGGGCAGCATTTATTCCAGGGTGGCGTTTATTTCGAAATCATTTTGTTTTTAAATCACTGACCACAGTTACTGTAAATCATTTGTAAGTATTATGTATTTCAAAGCTTCCAATGTCTCTCTTATTTTGCTGAGATAGAATAGTAAGTGACTGGATGGTGTAAGTTGCTAAGTTGTACCGAGTATTTTCTCATTATCCTCGAGTAAACACCGCACTCTTCTGATGACGTGGGGAATTTATTCGAGGACGACGTTCATTGGTAGTTTTGCTTCCATCTGTGGCATTTAATCGAGAGTGGCATTTATATATTTGAGGGCGGCGTTTAATTGAATAAATATGGTAACTGTATAAGCGACTTAACTCCTCTAATAATATCCAGTTACATGTATGTAACTTACAAATGACTTTGAATAAACAAACCAGCATTGTCCATTGTAATTTGTTCGCTAGTTTGAAACAAACAAGCAGTACAGTTTATTTCCTGTCATCTAGACTGTGAGCAGTCTGTTGTTTTTCATCACCTTGGCATACACTGCAGTCTACCAACTAACACATGCTCATTATTTCATCATAATAAGTCATAGTCGTCCCTAAGATCACTGTACTCCATCACATGCTTCCTTATTTTTGATGTATCCGTCCATGTCACAAAGTCCTCCATGTTTCTTGTAACAAGAAAAGCCGGGTCCATAATGACCTCCGGCCCAACTCTCACGTGACCTTGTTCAATATACTTAACTGCATCTTTTACAGCTTGTGCCATACGTAGACGAACCATTACAACTCCAAGACGACGCCGACAAAGTGCAGAGGCATTCAGCTTTTCGCATAAAGACAGGCTCTTTTTAGCTGAAATTAAGCCAAGAGAGTACAGCTTTTCCAAGAGCTGCTCAGTAGCTTCAATTCGGAATGGATCTTTCGGCTCAAGCTGTTTAATTTTGTTGGCAAGAGACCTCACCATACCACAAATTTTGTTGTATTTTGTATAGTCTTCCCTCTTCTGAATGTGATACTTTCGTAGAACTTTCACCTCACGGATATTATTGTCACTTTTCCATGATATGAAGTCGACCTTTCTGAGAAGTTTTTTCTCGTGAAACTTGAGTTTTCTCACCATCGTTCATAACACGAGGAGAGCCAGCCAACTAGGACTTCATGTATGAACAACTAAAATATCCTCTAGTTCCAGTCCTTGTGCAACACCAAGAGAAACATGCTTTATCTCGTTGGTCTCGGGCTTGGAGATGCCAAGGATATCACTGTAAAAGGGCTTGAAATAGTAAAGAGAGCAGATTATGTATTTCTAGAGGCATACACATCAATTTTATGTGTTGGACAAGAAGTTCTGGTATGTAAAGTTCATAAAAATGCTCTGTGGCTGACTTGAACATGACCAAAAGAACAATCAAAGCATACGTTGAAGGACGCTTATTTTTTTATTATGGTTATCAATGATTTATCCAAAGGGATTTTGTGTACCCTACCAACTCTCAGCAACAGTATGATGTGTCATCTTGCATCAAAAGCTTAACTTCTTGCTTCATCTCTGCCACATAAACCACTGTCAATGGAGCTGACCAGGAGCTACACAAAAACTATTTATATTTTCTCCATTTCTTGTCCATAAAATGTACTTCTCTGAAAAACAAAGTCCTCTATATAGATCCAGCTCCTAAGATATACCCTAAACAATGGTTGGTTCTAACTGGTTGTTTTAGCACCACATGGTTTTATATATTTGGGCAAGTGAACAACTATTTGTAGACTAAAAAGGTCATTTGCATTAGTTGATCACATGAACAACTTTCAGTAAATATAAAAACAGTTCGCTTTTGAAAAATTTTGTTAGCACAAGCTGAAAAAGCATATTAGAATTAGATAACCTGTAAATTTTCAGCCGTATTTCTCAAAAGTAGATTTGTATGAGAAAAACAACTTTTGTCACCCAATCACGCTTGAATGGTTTTCCATACAACTCCTTATTTCTGAAATTTTTAAACTGTCGTTAAATCTTTCCCTTATGCATTTAAGGGCTCAAATTGCCTGTTATGAATTAAAAGCAGATTTGAGCCCCGTAATGCTTAAGGAAATATTTCACGAAAGTTTGAAAAATTTGAAATTTACAAGAATTTGTATGGAGTACCATTCAAGCGTGACTGGGTGGCAAAAGTTATTTTTTTCATACAAATCCTTCTAATTTTTGGCAGCCGTTGTAATCACTACTTTTAAGATATACGGCTGGAAATTTGCAAGTTACCTAATTTTAACATGCTCTTTCAGCTTGTGCTAACAAAAATTGTCAAAAGTGAACTGTTTTCATGTTTATCGAAAGTTGATCACGTGACCAACTAATGCAAAAGGCCTGATAAAGTCAGCTCGTGTAGTACCTCGGTAGGGGTGGGGGTGGGGGGGGGGTAGTTGGGTCAGTTTTTAGTGGGTATTTGTCACTGGCTTCTTTGAACCACTACCCTAGCAATTATATTCAATTGTGTGGCCAATGATAGACCCCATCCTAGTTACTTTTGGGGAATTATGTGATTTTTGTGATTCCAGCTTAGGTCACCTCTGCCTTATAAAGCCTCAGCTGGGTCATCCTAAAATGAATTAACAAATTATGTTTATCCCTGATTTTTCTTATCCCCCAATACTGAAGGTGTGCAACTTAGTTACTCTATTGAAAATTAAACCCATTATAGTCTATAGTTAAAAAAAGGTAAAGGCATACACGAGCCAAAGGTCCAAATGGCTGGATCTTATTCCAGCTTCCTTAGAATGAAGCATGCCTAGGAGTATTGCTATTCTCCCCTGGATGGGATACTAGTCCATCACTGGGTTACCCCACTGCAGTATGTTGCCGGTACCCATTTATTAACCTGGATGAAGAGAAACAGTTAGTGGAGTATAGTTCCTTATCTAAGGAAACAAGGCGATGGGTGAGGCTTGAACCCCGGACCTCCAGATCCAGAGTTTGAGAGATGAACCACTTGGCCACACACACTTCCACATTATAGTCAATCTAACCATAAAAAAGGTGACCCCATCTAGTGCCAAATTCCCATTAGCCTATCACCAGGGAGCACCCTCCCCCCTCCCCCCGTGGCAAATTACAAGACATGACTAAAACTTGGATCAGATATGACAAAAGATTATGAATAGGGTTTTCGAGTGTTGATCCAACCCATTTTGGGATACAGTACGAGTAAGTACCTTTTGTACATCCCATTGAAATTAATATTATTTCATCACAGGAAGAATTTTATGGGCGCAAAATACAGTTAGCTGACCGGGAAACAGTGGAGCAAAATTCTGGTAAGGACTTGTACTATCCAATAACTTGTCATGTTTAGCTAGTTATTGTTTTCTATAATAGTGTGGCCATTCACTGGATAATGATATTTATTTAGCGATATTCATTAATTCCATATCATGGATAATAATTATCATTCATTCATTCACCATGTTAACTGGCAAGTCCATGTGATTCAGACAAATGCCATGTTTTTAACAGCGAGATGTTAGGATCCAAGATCTGTATACTAGGGAAAAAATCACTTCCTTGAATCTATCCCTGCTAAAAGTAAGTTAGAAATTTTCGAGCAATTCAATGTAGCTCTTGATGCTAAGATCAATGATAGTGATTATTGATTAGCTATTTGAACCATAGGTGAATGACCCAAACATAGCCTGTTCTCAAACATTTTTATTAAAACAAATTTGGTGAACCATGCATGCTTCACTCATGCTCAAGAGCAAGCCAGAAACATGATAACAGGTGCAAGGCACGAGAAAAAGAAGAAACACACTGTCTATTTTCTCATTTCTAGATCTTATTCTGGAGCATGCTAATAATAAAGATGTTGCCTTCTTGGTTGTTGGAGATCCATTTGGGTGAGTATGCATGTTTGACATCTTTTCATAGAAGTTACTTGTTTTCAGCACATGTACCTCTCAGGGGAATGATTTTCATCCTTCATCATAAGAAATCACTCTAGCTAACATGCATATTTATTCTACTCATATGTGTAGTTTATTATCTTATCAGAATTTGCATTGCATGTGACTCCCACAAGGATCGCTAAGTGAAGTGTGATCTTGCTTTGGCCATTTCTTTCTATTGGTGTGGGAATCTGCAGTTGCCTAGCAACAAAGCAGTGAGTTAACAAAACCGTGGCAAGTTTTAGCAGCTGTTTTAGGTCAAGATGTGCTTTTAGTGATGAATTTCAAAGGCAGGTGAAAAATACTTTCAAGAGAAAATGGAAGCGATTTGGACCATTAGCCTTTGTTTGCAAGGTTCTGCAATTCACATATTTCTAGTTTCTATACCATGTTGCTTTTGAACTGTTTCTTGTCAGTGCATGTGTTGTGTTTTTTCATAGTGCCACAACACACACTGACCTTGTTCTGCGAGCACACCAATTAAACATCCCATATCAAGTTATCCATAATGCTTCCATCATGAATGCTGTGGGATGCTGTGGACTTCAGGTGAGAGGTATTACCATAACCAAGACAATGTGAACTGACCACCTACCCCTCCCCTAAGTCAACATTAACACTTAACTCTCACTTAGAGCAAAATTGTGACTTAGGGAGGGGTAGGTGGTCAGTTACCCTGAAACCTTAATTGATCCAACAATGTCGGTGACATGATAAAAAAAGAACCTTATTAAGGGAAACATTTGTCAGAATGGCCGGCAGGGCTGGTCTTTTTGAAATTTTAGTCTGTTCTGAGAATTTCCCGTTACCTGTCTCTGCTGTGCACACTATTTTAGAAATTGATTGATCTGGCTGGACAGTCCTGATTAACAGTAGAATTCTCTTGACTGGAGTGTTCTAGCTAGGCAATTCTGAAAAAATAATGATAAGCCCAAAATAACTGATATTAGAGGAACTGGTCTGTATTTTACATTTCATGCTTGAGATGTTGTTTGTATTTGTTGTTGTTTGGTCGGCATACATACATGGTGATCAGGGATGCAGTAGCTCCAAGATGTATCTTTTGCAGATTTAATAGACAGTGCTTGTTTATTTTGCTTCATTACGTATTTCAATGCTATGTTTTCGTTAGGAAATTTGGAATTTTGTTGAGTTTAAACTTGAATGTTTCTTTGCTATGAACATTAGCTATACAACTTTGGTGAGACAGTGTCCATAGTTCTGTGGACAGACACATGGAAACCAGACAGCTTCTATGATAAAATCGCAGCAAATAAGAAACAAGGCCTTCATACTCTCTGCTTATTGGGTAGGTCATTTATGCATCTCTCCATTAAAGGAGAAATTTGCTTTTCTCAAGAACTGACGGTTTTGTAATTCAGTTTTCATGTTTTAGCCTTTTTTATTGCTATTTTTGTAAACCCCATTTTTTGCTACTAGCTGGCAGGCATGGCCAAGGATTAAAACTTGGGAACAAATCCAGCTAGAGGTCAGGGTGGGATTTGAACTCGGAGCCTCTTGATTTACAAGTCCATATCTCTAACTGCTCGGCCTTTGTGCATTTATATGTAATACCAGTCCAATTTTGTCTTGCAGACATAAAGGTAAAGGAGCAATCCATGGAAAATTTAATGAGGTAAAAGTTATTGATTAGTTTGAGCTTAAAGATTAGAAACACAAACAAGGATAAAAGGGAATTAGGACTGGAGACAAAGGGTTGAGTTACTTAATTAATTTGATCTTGCAACCTTCTAAGCCATTGAACCATCCTTTTGCTTATAAGCACCTTAAACAGAGCTGCATAATTATAAGAGGATCCCCTCTACCTTTTTGCGAAGTGTGGTTGGGGCTGTTTTTTTTCTCGTGAAATGTGATTGATTAAAAAGTTATTTGTCATTCTCGAAATTGCGTGCTGGTGAAAGCGGTTTCGGAATAGCCCAGGTTCAATATAATTATTAAAATTCTAACATGACTCTGCCTTGCTCTGAGGCTAAATTTTTCACGATTCCATTGTCTCGCAATTCCCAGGACAGACTTGAGTACAAAGAAAACCAAACCAAGTGTACAAAAATGACCAGAAAGCCTCGGATTCATGTTAGAATTTTAATATATCGAACGTAGGCTATTAAGTCTCAAGATTCGTGAACTATACCGTTTGGCGTGAACTGAATTTTTTGCAATTTGGCTGAATTTTAAGCCGATTATATTATTGGCGAATTTCTTTAGGGCAAAGAGATTCTCAAGAAATTGTAGCGTGTAAATTGACCGTTTCTTTGAGCAGACAAATTGTAGTGTGTAAACCTGCCTAACGGCATTTGGGTTGATGAACGTATTGCCCATACTCCACTATTAAGGGGCGGGGACCGTTTGGCAGGAGGCTTTTTTTCTCCCCTCCCTTCTCCCACCACCATAAACCCCAACGCCCACTCCCCTCCCCCTCGGTACCTGTGAAACCAAGATGACCTCCCGTGACGGTAAGCACTCGTTCTCAACGATGTTATGGAAAATTAGGGGACTGTGAACAGTGAAAAATGTGATTGTAATAAAGATTTTTTTATGAACATTTTCAGAGGCAAAAAAGTATATGAGCCACCTCGGTATATGAGCGTGAACGAGGCTGTGAAACAGTTACTGGAAATTCCCAAGACCAGGGATTTAAAAGGAGAAGAACCAGGTACGCGTAAAGCTGGCAACCCACAGGCAGAAAAATTGGTCTATTGGCAGTTAGACTTGAAGTAGTCTTATGAGACTCCTGTAAATGGTGTTGAATCCATTTTTTCCGGGTACCCCAGTTTTCCACCTCTCCTAAAAAAAATCAGCATTTCTTAATTGGTAGACAAGAGCTACTTTGTACATATGCTACCACTAAAATAATATTTATTATTTTATAAATATTTATTTAGTACAAGTGATACAGTGTACTCTCTCTCTCTCCCCCTGTCCCCTTAATTTAGAGTTAGTCCCTGCCTTTCTTTACTCCTTTTAGTTGACTCTCTATGAGACGGGCATTTCTGTAAAATAGACTCTTTCTTAGGGAGAGCTAAATGCGGAAAATATCTTACCGCCCTTTGTTCTCTTTGTATTGTTTTTTACTGCCCGCAGCTTTGTTCATGTCTTCCCCCGTTCTGTGTTTGCGTAGTCCTTGTACGTGGTCGCGCGATATAGTAAGGACTTTAGGGACGCAGACGACATCGAGAACGTCAAAAAGCAATAGGTTTAACAAGCAAAACAACAACTTCCCACGTGCATCACACTTTATTAAACATTTTTTCCCGTTTTTGCAAGACTACGACGTGAAATTGCCTTATTTTGTGTTTTAAGGAGGACGTAAACAAACAACGACGAAATTTTATTTCAATGTCTTTCTGAGCCTGGATAGGGTCGCTTGAAATTCAACTTCAGGCGGGTTTGCTTACATTTGACAAAGTAAGTGTGTAGGAATAATCGCTATAAAGACTGAAAGAATGCAAATTCACTTTTTAAGCGACGTTCTCGTTGCCGTCGCGTCGTTGGATCTTGAAGTCCCTAATAAAGCTTAGAGACTAGGTAAGTCCTTAGTCTTAATTCCTCGTTGTGTTTGGTAGTTTACACAGGTGCATCAGTTGCAGTGGGCCTGGCACGAGTTGGATCAACCAATCAAAGGATAGTATGCGGCACTATGGAGGAACTGTTATCACATGACCTTGGTCCACCGTTACACTCGCTTGTTATTCCAGGACACTTGCACTTTTTAGAAAAAGACATGCTTAGAATGTTCGCTCTTAATCCCAGCGTACTGGATGAAAGATGACATATAAAGAACCTTACAAGGAAGGCTGTATTTATGAAGCTGTAGCAGATCCAATTCTTTAGTAATTACTTGAGTCATGTCGAAAAAGAAATTTTACACAAATGCGAAATAAAAAAAAATGTCATGAAGTCAAGATTTAGGAGGAAACATTCTACTCTATTTAATTTAATCGTCGAAAAATGAAAAAAAAAAAAAAACTGGAGAAAGCTAAATGGGAATAAATCAGCCACGCTCACGACTTGTGCGACGAAAGAGGCAGGAGCCCATAACCCGGAGCGAGCACGGCTTGTCACGGCGTTTTCACATATCATGCTTTTAAGAACGATTTTGGGGCGAATTTTGAATATCTTTTAAATTCCACAAACCAGTCAGCAAAACCTACAGACCTGAAAATGATATTTTTGCCTTTTAATGACGTTTAATTTTCCTTCTTGATATCTTATTCTTCGAATGCGCTCATAGACATGGTGAAGATTCTATTTTCGCGGGGAAAAAGTGCCCTAAAATGTGTCTAAAAATAAACTGGTCTGTAAAAACGCCGTGACATAGGCCTAGTGTGGGAGTTGCTTGCTGCTACTCATAGGCTCCTGACAGAGGCCAATTTACCTTTTCAACCAATTGCCTGATTTTCTCGCGCGCTTCTCACCAGCTTCCTACTTTGACGTTGGCCTCGCTCCGCACAATCATCGAGTGAAAACAATTTCTCAGTAAAGTGAGTAACGGTAAGGTTAGTGATTTTGATTAGCTGTTTCTGCAAAACGTCAATCTGGCAAAAAATGGTAATCAGGCTCTCTTTGACTCACCCTTTTTACTATGCACAATCTTCGCGTCAGCAAGACAATAAGGCCACACGAGTCCGAACATTTTGGAAACCGCATATTTTATCTGGATTCGTCTGGACATAGTTTGCTACGCATCCGTCTTTAGTGTCGTCACGCAGCGCTCCTCCCCACAAAGGAGCGTTGCGTGACGACACTAAAAATGGCTGTGCAGCAGACTAGTGTGTACGGATTCACTGGTTTCGTGAGGACGCAAGGCCGATTCGTGTAATAAAGTATGCGGTTTCAACACTGTTAAAAACTATCCCGATTCGTCTGGACGTAGTCTGCTATACATACGTTTTTAGTGTCGTCACGCAACGCTCCTTCCCACAAAGGAGCGTTGCGTGACAACACTAACAGACTAGTCTGGACGGGGCCGTAAACCTCTCTGGAGAGCGGTTTCAAAACAATGTGGTTTCGGTGTCCGGATTCACTGGTCTCGTGTGGACGGAAGGCGGATTTGTGTAAAAAAGTATTTGGTTTCAAAAATATCCGGATTCGTGTGGCCGTGGCCTAGGTCGGCTACCGTAGGGCGCTTTAGCATCGACGACGGCGACTGCAACGAGAACGGCAAAAAACCAATAGGTTTAGATTAGCAAAACAACAACTTTGCACATAGATAACGCTTTTTTGGACATTTCTTTGCCGTCGTTGCACGGCTACGACGTGAAACTGCCTAATTTTACGTTTTGTGGAGGACGTGAACTGCACAAGACAACGAGCACCTCATTCTGCTCCTGAACTGTGATACAGTCCTTTAGAATTCAACTCTAGAAAATTCGCCAATATTTGTACCAGATGGAATAAGCGCGAAGACCATGACAGCGGCAGGAATTAAAATTTGCATAATTACGTTACGTTTTAGCCTGAATTTCATCCGATTACTTCGAGTCGTTATTACTCCCTCAGTTGTTGAGAGGAGAAACGACTTGAAGCCATCGGATGAATTTCAGGCTAGTTACGTTTCAGCGGCTTTAAAAGACAGAAGTTTTGTGCTGATATCTTTCTTTCAATGAATCAGCGAATCAAACAAACCCAAAACCATGGATCATGAAAATGGCTGAATAAGGGTATGGTCTGCACACATTAAATAAGACTATGGCACAATGACCAAATGAGAGCATGACACACGCAATTTAAAATAAACTGTAAAATCATCACCTGCCTAAAACCTGTCATGCCGGTTTAACTATTTTCCATGAATTTATGCAGGAGATAAAGACAAGGCTATGAAGTCATCAGTGCTTGATTCCACTTCAGCTTTACAAGATTCCACTTCAAAACCACTAATTCGGTCCTTATCTTAATGAGATTCATTCTTTAAAGTTCCTGCCCCAACCTCCTCAAAACGGTCTGACCGGTGCCTGCTATACTACTCTCGCTTCTTTAAGCAAAGGGGAGACAACTGATAATACATATATCGTAAGCCTGAAAGTCACGTTACGCCAAAAGGTCGACTGTATTTGGGCGGCTTGGCTGTCAGTCGCTTAAAAATTATTTAACAAAAGTATTTAGAGAGGTTTAGAAAGCCGTACAGTACAGCTCCGAATTAGAGACACCAGCTGACACCTCGTTATTACGGACAGTTTTCCTTGTCTCTGGGGAAAGCCCTTACATATTCTTTATCTTGATCATCTTCCGAGTTCTCTCACTTACAAACGAGACTAAGTGTGGAAATTAGTTTTATTTGCATAAGAATTACAAATCATTTTCATATAAATGATTTGCACATAGCCTCGCTTTGAAACTGAGGCGTGGCCTATTTAACCCGTCTAATATGCGGACAATTCTCATTGAAAGTTGACCTCGCTAATCGATCAGCTGAGTGCTGTAATAAGCCTTTCCGGCTGTTTTTATATTCTCATGACATCCAGATGTACTTTCACCTAAACGCGAAGACACTACGATGCCAAACATTAATCGAAGTTTAACAGCCGTTAAAGCAAAGTGTTGCGTCAAATTTTTTTCAAGTTCTTAATGTGTTTTTTTCATCAGTGCGTTGCGCTCATTATCCCCTTATTCTCTCATGGTGCGAAAGAAATTTCTTCGTTAACTCTAGACTACCCCAGGTTCATTCTTACAGATCAATTAATTTTATTGAAAGAATTTTGCAAGTCATTATTTGATCAAAACCCAGACGTTAATGTTTCCTTCGGTCTCACTGACACCTAAATTTGTTCTTTTGATCATACGTTGACCTGGCAAAGCAACGAGCTGCTTCTCCGTCGCACTTACAAACTCGACGTCCACAATTGTCGTTTGATGAAGCTAAGAAATAAAGCACAACCAAAAATTATTTCTTATATGACCAACTTACCCCTGTTTGGTTAAACCTATTTATACCTATTTTTGTAGTTTTGGGCCGGAAGCATTACAAAGAGTGTGAAGATTGGCAATGAGCGGTCTACATGAGTGGTACCACAATATTTGTTTGTTTTTTTAACCTATTTCCATGAAATTAGTTCAAAAAATTCTTAATTCACTGGGCGAAATAAAATGAATCAGGGTCACGGAACAGGGTAGCAAAACAATGATGAGCGATTTTTCTCGGGATCTGGGTTTCAATGACGCGGCGACACCCCTCTATCCAAACTTCCCTGGAGTACCTCCCCGATGGGGGGTGTAAATGAGAAACACTGGCAACTTTCCCTATGGAAGGTGAACTTAAAACCGGCAGTTCATGTCCATAAGCGAGGCTTTAATCTAGGCTTACCGTATGCATTTTACTGCAGTTCAATGACACTGAAAATTTTAAACTAACAGAGTTATCTAGTATATCCTACTCTTCCTTGAGAATATATGCTTCAGCCAAAGCTTACCACAGCGAGTGCATCCAGATCGTTGATACCACTTCCATAAGGGACTAAAGAAACAGATTCGTTCTCTGTATATTTGATCATAACAGTCATCATGAGCTTTGCAGCATCTAAAACATAGGAATAATAAGATTTGCAAGTAAACTAGGTAAAATCAGATTAAAAACTTAAAATTTGGTCTATAAAAGTAATCCTGAAAACTCTAGAAATGTTTCCTACATGTAACAGTAATTAATCCAATCTTGGCACGTTGAAGTCAAGACGTGACTAGACTGTAACCGCAAGGTGATTACTAAGAAGAAGACATTGCTATTTTTATTAGAGAGACCAGGGTTGTCATTTAGAGGCAGGGGCCGGGGATTTCACCGGCTACTAAGAGCGTGGCTCCCGGCCAGCTACTTTCATAGGAAAATATAAGAAAAATAGAACCCAAAGAAATCCCTAGCTGTTTGACTCCCCGCCTACTTGTTGTATTTACCCGGCAACTTTAAATCTTAATGACAGCCTCGAGAGAATAAACCTTGAACTTGAACGATAACTACGACATTGCTCTAACTCTCACCTTACCCGTCTGTTATCAAGTTTTTACGAAGCTGCTCCATGGGCAAATCCTTCAATCTTTCACCAAGTTTGACGACAAAATTTATAATTTACTCGTTGGACGAGTGGAAAGATCTCTTTACCAGCCATGGCTCCTGACCCAACTCAAAATGAAACCCCTGAATTTACCCCTAGGTTACTTTAAATCGGCAAATTTGTCATATTATTATTAATGGAAGGGCCGGGTAGAATGTGATGGAAAAGAGGTGAGGAACAGGTATGAGGGATGTAAGGCAGGCGATTACAGGAAGGGGTAAACCTCCCTGTTCGATACCCTGACCTCTACCGCTCACCCCCTATCCCTTGTTCCGCCATAATCCTAAACTCCGTGACAGACTCGCCGCACCATACCTGTCTGTATCGTCCACAGGGATACCACTTCCTCCCAAACCACAATAACAGCCGTATGGCAGGTACGCCCAAAAGCTGCGGCCTGTGGCACAGCTTATCATTTTTCTAAATTGAAACACAACGTTTCTCTTCTGTCTCTTGACTTCTTGAGCTGACGTATTTAAAAAGTAATAACATTAATAAGACGATACTCAGAAAATATTTTACAGAGGAAAGCCTTTATCGGGAGAAATGTCTTAGAAATACTCCGCCCCTGTTGCTGCTTATATTACTATACGTCTCGGCCATTTGGCGTTTCTACTGCTTTTATTGCGTATATGGATGAGTACGTTATTGAACTGTGGTTTTTAGCTATCGGGGTGACTGTTTTTAGTTAAACTTCCGTTAAACGCAAAGAAATTTGAACTAGGCCACCTCGGCTATGGATCTTTGGAGTTTAAAACGGAACATATCCTAGACTGTTTTTTAGTACTCTAAAACAAAGACAACATTTAACTTGGTGTACCTACTTTGGTCATGATTGAAAGAGCCTCCAAAGCAAAATGATCCAGTCAAGAAAGTAAGCAGCAAAATAATCTTGACTTCTTGAGAGATCAACATTGCCTGTGTGGTTGCCCTAACTTCATTGGGTTCGTCCAAGATTCAAAATACGTGATCCTCCTTGATGAATTGTACACGTATTTGCGGGCTTTTTGAAGCAGTGATGAGTCAAACTGAAACTTATACATTTGCGTTTTGACATTTTAGTGGGCTCTGATGGCAGCTCGTGTTTACTTCCGATCCTCTTAGCAGAGGGAGAACAAAACCTACCCGGAGTTTATTCCTTTGGCGTCCTTGCTGATGCAACTGATATCACAGATACTTTGAGCTTGAAAGTTCCGTGACGCTAAAAGGTCAACACGTTACGGTTTAGTTGTATGAAATATACTACGGCCGTCTGTCTCTCATTTACTAAAAACATACGGAAGGATCGGAAAGTTTTAGGTCCTTTTTTTTGCTAAAGGATGTCTGGTATGTCGAGTAGTCTTTTGGACACTTTAATAAAGTGGTTCCGCTATTGAAACCCGAAACTGAAACTCATTTGTTCTTTTGTTAGAAACTTCAATTCCTAAACTCCCTGTTCCTTTCCAAAAGATATTGTATCTTTAAAGCAAAATCCTCGGGCCTATGTGTTTTAAAGCGTTAATTTGCTTGTTATATTTGTGACAAATTTTTTTAAAGTTTTTGTATTTTCTACAACTTATTAGTTTTATATTGTTTCTTTTATTTGCTGATCTTATATTTTTTGATATAATTATGTATACTAGTTTAACACACCAACAGACACAGTGAAACCCTACCCAGTGATAATTTAGCCTCCCCGGTATCTTGCGAATAGTTTGTTTGTATGTAGTTTCATCTCCGTGGTCTAAAAGTATGTCAGTTTCGTAATCGGCTTAAAATGAAGCTCGTCGCAGTCATTTATATGTGAAAATTAGGAGGAAAGAAATCATCGCCACAATAACGTATGATGAAGAACCCGTCAGAAGGCAGTCAGCTTGCCAGTTTAACAAGAGGAGTAACCAAAAAGTCGAGGAGAAGTTGTGCCTTTTTTCCTTGCATGTGAACTTTGAAACCCTACAGACTTAGCTCTTCACTTTTTTGCTTGCTGCTTCACTTAGGCGGAAAACAATTCAAAACAATCAGGGCTAAAATCCGCTAAAATGTATTAGGATTTCTTTTAGCTAATTTATTATATCAAATTCGTCCAATACTTTCAGTTTAGAAATGAATGACTGACTGACAAAATGCATAAATGAATGAATGAATGAATGAATGAGCGAACGAACGAATAAACAAACGAACAAACGGAAGGAAGGAATAGATAGCTTACTTCCCAAGACAATATCAATTGCAGAACAATTCATACAGTCAAAATATAAAAAGGGTTCAAATTGGTGCGGGAATTCTCAGCTGTAGTTCTGACATCTTCAGTAAGTGAATTCGTCGACACTAACGAAATTGTTCTTATAAGTCCTTTAAGTGAACGTGCTTTTGTCCATTCCGTGCTAATGACACCGGCTAAGCGATCCAACAGTTTTGTTACATGTAAGATGCATGACGTTCCATTAAACATTTGGGAGAGTTTGGAGACATGTTGACCAAGGCTTTCCACCAATGTTCCACTTCTCCCACCTCAACGGCTTAAACCACTTGGGCCAGGTACATTAATGCTGTGGCAGTACCCCTTTCAGAACTGTGCCTCCTGTGCTACTGCGCATCTGCCTTGCTCATCACGAGCAAGTCTCGGCTTGTACGTCTTGAAAAGGAAACCATCGATCAAGCAGAGTAATTTTATTTGATTATCTGTGCAAAGTATTTATAAACAACGATAAAGAATGGGGGAATGGGGAATTTCCGAGGAGTCTTTTAATTCAGGTGTGTTCCGTGACTCGTGGTGGTTGCAAATCAAAACCTGACACTGTTTTCATAACCCCAAAACGAAAAATGACATTTATATGCTATTTTTAAAGGGGAAAAATCGATAAAGAAAATTTGTTTGAACAAGTCCTTTCCCATTTTGTCCAAGAGTATTCTGTGTATGAGCAAAGGCACTAAGCAGACTTTAAGAAAGAATTGACCTCACGAAGCCATATCCTCGTAAAATAGCCCCTGCTCTGCGGCCTTTTATAATAAGGACGCATTTTGTAACTAAGGCCCGGTTCAGACGCTGAACTTTCCATGAGCCGAGCCTAATATATTGAATTAATTAAGTACATGAAAAGTTCGGCGTATGAATCAATTCAATAAGAAACGCCTCTTTTAATTTGGAACGGCTCAGCCGTTGTTTTCGCCTAGCACGGCCGGGAATTTCGCTTTTGGAGCGACTTTGGAACGGCTTTGATTCAGACGTTGAACTTTTCATGTACCGAACCTAATGCATACATTATTATAACGTATTTTGTAGGCAGTTGAAACGAAATGAGCTTTCTTCGCCTTTTGAACTTAGTTCAGCGGCAATTAAGATCTTAAGTCTGAATCAATTCAGCCGGTCTTAATAATTTGGGTCGGCCTTAATTCGAATTAGGTTCGGCTCATGAAAAGTTCGGCGTCTGAACCGCGCCTAAGATTGCGGTATTTTGTGCACGTAACGACGAACCGCGCGAAATGCCGCTCAAAAGTCGCTGCATGCAAGGGAATACGAGACAGTCATAAATTCAGGATTCCAGTACTGGATTCCGGATTCCAAAGCCAGGATTTCGGATTCACAGCAAAAAGTTGCTAGATTCCGGATTCCAGAAGCGAAGAGTTCCATGCAAGTTTCCTGAATCCGTCTGAATCCGAATTCCCTTGTTTGGAGCGATAGAAGAGTTAGTCGTGAACGGCTATTCAGATTTCATTACAAAATTCAAGTGCAATTTCTTTCTGCGAATCGAATGCAGGAAACACGAGCTAGCCTTAAATAATCAAGCTCTGGAATTTTGCGTGCAACAAAAATTTACTGGAAAAAGTCAGGTGTTGGAAGTTTATCTATACCTAGAGAGAGGTAGAACATTCTTTTTTCTTAAGAAAGTCTTACATGTAAGCCAGTTCATTTTTAATGAAACTTGACTATTCAGTTACACATTGATAACTAATAGTTGACACTACAGCTGCTCCCGCTCTGTATATAGTATTCTTGCTTCTTGTGTAGCTCTTTGAAATATACCGATTCATAATGAAAATGTTCACACATATTCCATACAATAGGTGAGATAAATACAGGAAAACAAGGTTCCATGCATAGTTTCGGTTCGATTTACACAGCTTTGATCGAAACATTCTCAGTTTCGAGAATAGTTTATTCTAAACCATAAGAAAAGATTTAATTAGAAGTTTAATTTTTCGCTATTTCTATTTCACTTTTTACATTTAGTTCATTTCATTTGCCGGAAAGTAAGCCTTAGAAATTAAAAGGACGCTTGATCAATTCACGCTCGCGCATTCTAGTCTTTTTTTAAACTTTATAGCGGAAGGACATCTGTGAGCAGGGAATAAGTCAGCACAGAATTTGATGGTCGGCGAATTTCTGTAATCGTCCATCGTTCTGCTAGTGATAAGCTAGCCGTTGAATCATTCGCTCGTCTTGCTTATTTTGGGCCGATTCTTAATTCCGGTCAAAGAGAGAGAAAGAGTGTCTGGCAAGGTTCAGCTGAAGGTTTCAAATCAAAGATTTGTGAAGTCGTGTCTGGCAAACTCACTTTGTGTTAAAATATACATTGTTCTACGCACCTTATAACTTCATCTGCGCTTAACGAGTGTCTTTTGGTCCATAACTTTCATAACAACTGCTCCACAGAATGTCACTGATAACATGTAACGCAAAAGAATATCAAAGTGTGACTGCACAATTAATGTCACAAAATCTACCTATTGTAAGCTGTTCCTTCGGGATTTTTTGTGTTTTACGTCATCCTAACCATTTCGTACTTGCGGGCGCAAACAATAGAAACGTCATCATTACCTACCGATTCCTCGCGGCCTCTGTTCAGGCAAATCGTGATTTTATCTATATTGACTGTATGACTGTATATTTCAACTGTAAGTACTTTCCTTAATATACGCGCGAGTTACTAGAGTGCCTCCCCGGGATTTCGCCTTCTGGGCGAAATCCCTGCGGGGGCAATAACCTTGCAACATACATCCAAGATAGAGCAAAAGAAAGTAACTCAAGAGGAGTGAAAAAAAATAAGAGGCTAAAGAAAAATAGCCTGCTACGTTAGCCAGCTAAGCTACCAGCTACCCTAACCGAAGATGCTAAAGAAGTTATCCACATTATACTATAAAAGCAGCTGACTAAAGTCATGTACAGCTGTAGCTGTAGAGCACACTTTTTCATTCACCTTCACATGTATGTCATTGCATCATTGCGTTACTCTCTGGAAATGTAAAAAAATCCAAATACCACCTTGACATCGTCATTTTCCTTCACCCTCACAGGATGTGGGTATTCTTTAAATACCCTAAAATATCCAAAAATGGGAATCTGTTATTTTTTCCTGTGGATCTGAGCATCTTCTGATAATCTTTCGGTTTGTGGGTTGGCGTCACTTGCCAGGCGAAAGCCAAGATTTCCTCCGTAGTCTCACCTCCTTGCGATTCCTGAAAGGTACAAAAATAACAGTCTATGAATTTCTAACGAAGAGAAGATTCAGAAAAACTAGAAATGCAACCGTTACAGTTTTCTTACGATGACAAGTTACCCTATTTGTACAACTGGAATTACAACTGTCTCTGCAATGTCCTTTGCACGAACATCCTCTGTTACTGTTTGCGCTTCGTGCTGAAAGAGCTCTTACAACTACATCCTTGTGATCTTACGTAACGATACGAGATCGATTTGGCACGTTCTAAATGTCAAACTAAAGAAATCGAGGACATTCCAAGCAAAACATTTCCACAAACCGAAGAATCCATCATGGCGGCCATGATAAACAAGAGCGTTGTTCATTTTGTTTAATTTTGCCAATTACTCGCCCTCAATCGCTATGGAACTTAAAGTAAGCAAGGAAATTACATGGAAATGACAAAATCAGAGATTCTAGACAAACAAATATGTCTCCTGAGCATTATTTTTGAAGTTGCAAACAGCAGAGATCAACTTTGAAAAACTGTTAGGCTGAACAGTTTTCAAAAACCCTAACTTCAATCCGTTTCAATCTTCTTCAGTTTTGCCCATCCTTGGCATCTGTTGTATCTGTTGTGTTATTTTAACCTTCCTTTAATGTTTTAAGCGGTTATTTTTACGTTTCTCTTAATTTAACGGGCATTTTGTAATTACCTAATTTGGCCGTGAATTTCGTGACACATCTCCTTTAAAGCTGAACGGAAAGCTGAACATTATTGATCATTAGTTGCTTCCCTCTAGAGTTCGATCTAGAGTCTCGTCGAATCCGTGGGATCAACCGTTAAAATCATGGCGGTCAATTATTTCAGTGTGTTCTTAAGCATTGTGGTGTTGACTATCATTTCACAAAGGGGTAAGCTTGTAGATTCGATAATATTTAGTGAAGATTTCATAAATAGATGAACCAAAAGCACAAGTTGAGATCTCTTGGATCGAGATGATTTAACTGTCACCTTTGTCTGTTTCGTATAGAATGCCTAGTAGTTTTGCTACTAGATTCACATTGCATAAAAGACAGCGGAGAATGTAACAAAGATTGAATTACCAATAACCGATACTGGTCGAATTGGAAAAAAAAATTGGATTCGGTTGGATTATGAGGACGGGGGAAACAGGAGAAACCTCTTGGAGCAAACAAGAGAACCAGCAACAAACTCAACCCACATATGGCGTCGACGCCGCGGGATTTGAACCCGACATTGCTGGAAGGCGAGTGCTCTTGCACTACTGCACCAACCTCGTCCCCAGGGCTTTTCCCTTTCATTTTTTAAGGGAAAAGCCCTGGGGACGAGGTTGCTACTGTGCCACTGGCCCTGCTCCCCCTAATCCTCTCGTTATTTACCAGGAGTCTTTTTTGCCTTTTATGCATATGTCAAAATGATTCGTTCCTAAAAAAATCTGTTTTTCTTACAGTTTCCTGCCTGAGTTGTTACACTTGTACAAGCAACGTTTCCTGGGAGGATTGTAACTCGAAAATGACAAAAACAGGATGCCCATCGGGAACACCCAATTGCGCCCAAAGCTTAGAGACATGCACTACGGCCGGTGGAGTCAAGAAACAGATCTTTTACAAGAGATGTGGTACCCAAGGAAAGGACTGCCAGCCTAAAAATAGTCCCTCTTCCTGTATTGGTTCAACGATTCCAATATTTGGTTTCAGCTCCGAGGACACGTGTTGTAGTGGAAACAACTGTAACTCGGGCCCACGGTATAAGGTCAGCAGCTCACTTATGGGAGTTTTCATTTTGCTGGTTTTCTGGATCCTTCATCCTTACTTTACATTTTAAGCAAACATTAATGTAACATTGTAGTTTTTCAACCTATTGTAGCTTCAACCTTAAAGGCTTCTTTAAGCAAATAAAGACTGCTCTACGTAGTAATACGCCCTGCATTTTTACAAAAGAAAAGGCTTTGAATCGCAAGACCATTTGTGAACGTTGCATCTTGTTATTATAATTCATCAACCTATAATTAAATAATTAATAAAAAGGTGTTTTTGTAAGCAAGTAAACACTGATTTATGGAGTAAAACATCCTTAAATAGAAACGGTGTTTGTTTTAATCATTCATTGTTAATAGACCTTTAATTAGTCACGCGGCGACCATTTTGTCTCGGGAGATTTAAAAAGCTTTGTTTAAGGCTTACGTAGACGTACATATTGTGTCGAAAGTGAGAGATTTTCACACGTAAACAAGCGATTTCATGTTACCTATTGCGTAATATTTTACAAGGCTGTTACAAGAAATCTTGAATAGAGCGAAAGCCTGGGCCAAGAATGAGACTACGCATGCTCCAACACGCCAGATTCAAAAACTACAATAAATTTGGCGCGTTTTGATATGTAATTTATGCGGGTTTGTTGAACTTTGTCAACGTAAAATGGGCATTGAACTCAGCGCTTTGGTGCTGGCTATACTGTTAAGCTTTGCTGCTTTCGTGGCGGCTACATAAGACGAGTCCGACCGGTTCAAAGGCGGGGAAAATACATCAGGGCAAGGCGATTTTCCCGCGTTTACGCTCCAAATAAACAAATAAGTAGTCGATCGATCGAGTTAACTATTTTACTTTCTGATTATCCTTTTTTCCCCTCATTTTTGTTTTGACCTTCGTTAATCAATTAAGCAGTTTTTTTTTCTGTTTCCGCTATCTGAAAGTTGCTTTTGGTTGCCCGACCGAGATCACAGGAAAACACATCAGCTTCTATGGGTAATTCTATCCCGACCTACGACCTCAGGGTCTTCTCGCCGGCTTGACCACGTCTTTCTTTTAATAGCTCGGTATAAATGCCCTTGAAAAATATGCCTTGAGCCTTTCCCTTGTTTCAAGCTCCGTTATCACGTGTATCGTAAGAGCCAATAAGAAACACTTTTGAAATATTCACGAGGCTAGTTTGCGGCGCCAAGTTCAAATTTAAAATTCTGTGATAACATGTTTATATTAGATGGCGGATGAAGACATAAGAACACATGATGCTATGAACAGTCTTCTTGGTTCTTGGGGAATATTGCTCTTTCACAAGCCAGTCTGTCTCGGCTGTCTTTACTTTACTGCAATATGTGTGTGGAGAAGCGTTTCTGAGTTGACTTTTAAAATAAGGAGATGAAATTATGAAAAGCAAAGTCGCCAAAGGTAGGTACTAACGACCATTTGAATTTTCATACGTTCGGAAGTTTAGTTGCAATTCATAGTCTGATATTTAAAGTGCTCAGTAAACAGGAAATTCTTCTATTTAATTTTTTTAGAATTTCATTTTGATAACGCTGCGAATTATTATAATTGCTGTTGATTGCAGGAATTGCAAGTGATGAATGCAGCGCCCTCACGAAAATAAACATTTGGCTATCATAGAATTAAACAATTCAACGTTTAGAGGATTCATTGTTTTGTACACAAACATGGCCGACGATTCATTGTTTTGTACACAAATATGGCCGCCGTGACGTCATGTGAAAACGATTGCAAAGAGCAAAATTAAAGTCACACAAAAGCTATTTGAAGTACGCAACTCGTTTTTTGTTTCTTCTTATTCAAGGCAACTAAGCTTAAATGTGAAAGCATTCCTAGTATCTTTGACAAGACTCTTGACTTGACCAGACCACTCTGTTCATCATCAAATTCCGTTCGTAGCTGACACTAATTTGAGAAGGCTTTTCCATAAAGTACACTCGGAAGAATTTCTACGTAAAGTTGGTCTCTCGTAAAGTCAGTCCGTCGAAATGAACCGTACCAAACGTACGCTTGCCATGGCTTTCAGTGCAGATTTACCGACGAACAGCGTGTGCGTGTGGTATAAATTAAGGATATCGCGTACAAGAAATTACAGAATTTATCCTTGCGATCACTGAGTGCACCAAAAACACTGAAGACTAATGTCTTCGCTCACCTCAGGCTTCTGCTAAAATCCGCTGACTTTTTTTACAGTCTTGCGCACGCGCTGAAAAGACGCCAGAGAGAGAATTGTGCCAGAAGGTAAAACCGAGCCCACTTTTAAACTCGGGCGTTTCCATGGAAGCCCCAGTAATAAATCGATTTTGCGATCCCACACAAAGTTTTATTCAACCTTGTTCCAAGGCCCTCGCTTTTTTCAGGTTGCCCCGGGAGCTCCAGAAGACTGAGAACAAGGTTGACACCAGCCCATTATAAATCTTGTAAGTTTCATGCTTTTAATCGCCCATTGTACTACAGTCCCGGAATAGAAGCAAATTCACAAAATTTTACTTTAGGTGCTTCAAAAATAGCGACTGGCGCTCGCTTCGCGCTTCGCGCAATGCCGCCTCGTTTGGCTCATAGTTAAGCGCCTGTTATGCAGGCTACATAATACAGCCAAAACGGAAATTCTCTACCTTCAGGGAGAAGGGGTTGGGGGAAATACCTACGAAAATCAAAATAAATGGCATTAAGTAATGATCCGGGTAAGGCGGATAGCAATTTCTTTTGTTATGCGGCAACGGTGCTTTCCCACATAGGAATGTTCTAATTTTTACACAGAGAATGCATAAGCCTACATGAAGGCCGTTTACGCAATAAAATGCATTTACACTCCACTTTGAAAGGGTGTTTTTTTGTGTTAAAAGATTTTGACCAATCACAAGAGTTGAAAACAATAGCCAAGAAAAGTTTACAATTTTACATGTTCCCCACATAGGATTTCTTTGTTATTCAAACTGAGACCAGATTTTGTTATATGGAAGATGGTTGGAAAGTAAGGATGAATATATGTACCGCTTTATGAAGTTTTGTTAACTTTTGCTGTTTAAGCCAATCAGAAGTAAGTACAGACAATAGAAAAGTTAGCACCTTTTTTGCATTCCAACATGTTCGTTGCCGTTGTTGATATCGTTCTTATCTGGACCGTTTCTTAAATCAAAGCTTAATCCTCTTGTAATTAGCATTTTTCTATTTTTATTAAACTGAGTAATACTTCAAGGTCATGACAGTGGTTCTGGTAGCGTAAAAGAAAACATAAATACAGGAAAGAATTATAGTGAAGGATCTAGTCATTTAACACTTGTTACATCTCAGCCACCCGCAAACACCTGTGTGGATCCACTTTTTCTTTCCGTGCTGCGAAGTGTGATGTCATCAGTCTAACCATCATAGACAACGTTTACGCTTACCTTCTGCAGGGGACAAGATCTATCCTCAGAAAAAAATAACAGATTCCCAATATTGAATACTTTAGGGTATTTAAGGAACACCCACAAAAATCCCAAATTTGGCAAAGTGAGACAAGTCCCAACCAGGGAATTCCCAACCAAGTTCCCTGGTTGGGACTCGTCTCACTCTTCCAAATTTGGGATTTTTATGGGTATTCTTTAAATACCCTAGGCCTAAAATATTCAAAAATGGGAATCTGTTATTTTTTCTGTGATGAAACTATACCCAAAAGATGGATCATTATACGTTTCTGGGAAACTGCCCACCTACCCCTCCTCTAAGCCAACTTTAACACTTACTTCTCACTTAAGGTAAAATGTCGGCTTAAGGGAGGGGTAGGTGGGCAGTTTCCCAGAAGCGTATAATGATCCCAAAAGATTGCTTAAAAACCTAAAAAGGACATGTAATAAAGTTAACCATTAAATTCTGATAAAAATTCTACTAACCACCCATGCTTCCTTCAAAAAAACCTCATGATCTTATCAGCCAAGAAGGAATGAGAATGAAGTACAGAGGAGAGTTAACGGAGTAGCTTGTGTCCTGTATCTTTAATTTGCCCTTCGTTCCCTGATGCCCAAATTTGTGTTTAACGTCATCCTAACCATTTCGTACTTGCGGGCGAAAACAATAGAAACGTCATCATTACCTACAAATTCCTCGCGGCCCCTGTTCAAGCAAATCGCGATTTTTGCTATATTGATTGTTTGACTGTGTATTTCAACTGTAAGCACTTTCCTTAATATACGCGCGAGTTACTAGAGTGCCTCCTCGGGATTTCGCCTTCTGGGCGAAGTCCCTGCGGGGGCAATTGAAAAAACAACGGCAAGTCTATTTATTGCAAAAAGTGTTTTTTCTTGTCTTCTGATTGGCTACAGAAGAGCAACTTTCTACTTTACCAGTCGTACAAGTTAACACACACACAACACGACTTTCACCACTTGAACAAGTGTTGAGTATTGGACAACCCTCATGTTAATCAATATTTATTACTACTAACCTTCACAATGAATTTGACATATTTTCTTCCCTATCTATTAATAAACACTTGAAGTACAAGCAAAGAGTATTGGTTATCACCGAGATTCTCACCGCTCAGGCCTAGTTTAAACGTCGATCTTTCATGTTCCGAACTTAACACCGATTTAGGTCGACCCTAATACTACAAGTTCGGCAGTTGATTCAGACGTCGAACTGACTTTATAGTCGGACTCAATTCATTTTCACGACGTTCAGTGGTCTAAAATGCTTACCAGTGAAAATAAATTCTAGTAATTTATGCATTAGGTTCGGCACATGAGACGTTCGACGTTTGAAACGAAGTCGCTCCACAGTCGAAATTCCCTATCTGGGCCACTGGATCTTAATTCATGGGTCGACCCAAATTAGGTCGA
>CALNXK010000218.1:327500-400000 GCA_942486035.1 Porites lobata | reverse complement strand
CTGGAAAGCCTCATGGAAAAAGATACGTTTCGTATTACTACCGATTAGCAGCCCGGGAAAAGCGGTCGATCGCATTTGGATTTTTGAAAAGTCACATGATCAATCCGAGTGCGACCGTTGGTCATGTGACTTGTCCTAATTGTGGAAAGGTTATAACAATGGTTCGAATGGCTCACGGTTGAAATGATCATGACTGTTCATTCAAGAACTTTCCGGCAAGGACGATCAGCTGGAAAAGACGCGAGGTCACTTAATTCAATTTTTTTTTTCAGCGGAGGCAGAAATGTTTCGACAAAATTCTATCCTGGTAATTTTAGAGCACTTGAACCACACAAACCGTCGTTATTGTGATGCTAAACTTAAGGAAAGCCACATCGGTGACCAGACGGGTCGCTCGAAATGGTCACGCGAGCTATTCAAAAATTCGGTAGTAAACACACGTTTGATTTTACATGGGGCATGGGGAAAGGTAGGCGTAAGGCTGGGTCGGTGTGGTGTCGCATGGCACTGTGGGACTATTTTGGTGGACCTGCCTAGAAGGCGCTTGGAAGTAGTGGGCGCAAGAAAGAACGGGGCGCGCGAGGGAGCGCTCCCGTTCTTTGGTATATACGTCATGGTGGGCGCCCAAATACTTCCCAGAGCCTGCTACGTAGGCTATAGTTTGACCCATCTTCCCGCGTCACTTCGCAAAACCCAATAAATAAGACCATAGGGTCTCCAGAAAAGTCGCATATTCAGTGTACAGTGTACAAAACTAACCTAAAAATTTCCAGCTACTCTGTGGGCAGTTAACCTTGCTTTTGAAGCTTCAAGTTGACTTAGCCTGAGAACACTGTTTGCCACGCGAAATGACGTCTGACAAGCGAGCGCAGAAATTCCATATTGAAGACGTGTCAAGTTTACCCAGATCTGGGTAGTGCTTCTGACTGGCTGAAGCAGATTGTCCACGCGGCAAGAGCAATCAGAGGCACTACTTAGATCTGGGTAGTGACGTGACGACATTTTTGGCGTCGCAAAATGTCGGCTGTTTTCTCAGGCTACAAATTGACTCTTTTAGCGAAGAAAAAACTCTGAATGAACACGTCATAGCTATCTGACAAAAACATTTGCCTAGCAAGCGTTACATTTGAGTTTTGAAAACTTACCGGGCTGAACAGTTTAAAAAACCCCGATAGCAATCCGTTTTATTGTCTTCAGTTTTTCCCCTCTGTGCCTTCTTCGGCGTTTGTTGTGTTATTTCAATGCTACTTGACTGTTTTAAGCCGTTATTTTTATATTTCGTTTAACTTGGTGGCAAACTTTTACAAGGAAAAGGATAAATTCGCCTTTGCCGGAACTGGACCCCAACACAACCTTTTTCTATTTACAACGCCTATACTTATTGAACTTGGGTAAGCTTCAATGGTCATGTAGCAGCTCCCTTAACCCTAAAAGCCAATTGGTTCGATACCCTAACCGTAAAACAATGGCAAATAATGATAAACAATGATGTGTTATTGTTTTCTGCGACCAATGAGGAAACACCTCACGGGCAGCTCCTACATTACTGAGCTTCAAGGATGCAGGGCTTTTCCCCTTACAAGATACTAACTTTAGATCGTGGTATTAATTTCTACCCTGCGAGCAGAGGCTACATTTTCGCTGTGTGAGCTGGCGTACGACATTTCACACAGCGAAAATGTAGCCTCTGCTCGCAGGGTAGGTATATCTTGAACCGTTAAGTCCCAAGAGTGAACAACATCAATTTTCTCCCCAAAATATCACTATATTGTCAAAAGAAAAGGCAATGAGAATTAATAAAATGATTATCTATATATGCAGATCAGTATGGAGAATTTGTATGTGGATATTGTGGCCTTGTTCATGGGCCTTTTTCACACGGCGGCCATTTTGTCCCGAGAGACTGAAATAGCTTTGTTTTTCCTGCCCAACCTCGCTCCCACGTTTTTCACTGCGAGGGTGGTATATGTAAAACAAAGCTTTCTCTGTCTCTTGGGACAACATGGCCGCCGTGTGAATAAGGCCCATAACAAAGATATACCGTCTTGAAGTTTGGAAACGCCAGCATAAGGAAACAGCTTCTGCCCACTCAACTCAGCTAACCAGCGAACAGTTGACTTGCAAAGACCTACAATCTCCACGGCGCTCCCGTCCCTGAAACAAGAGACATTCCATAGAATGTTATCATTAGATACCACCTCTTTACACTTTGCTCAGTTGTTCGAAGGCCGATTAACGCTAACAGGAGGTTAATTTGTTTAAAATTTAAAATTTACAATCCGGATTTCTTTTTCTTTTATTCGAAAGCATTTTCTCGGGTAATTTTCTCTATACTTTTAAGAGTCGCGCTAAGCAAATACTTTTGAACTTCAATATTCAGGGTCGAAACAAAAACGCACCGACCATTCATCATAAGGTGTTCATGTTTATTTCGGAAACTACACCGAAAAAAGCAGCTCTGACGCCGCAATTTTTAAAGATATTACATTTAAAGTGGATTATTCCAACAGAATGAGTTCAGGGAGTTCAGTTAAAGAACGAAGAAAAAAAAAACGAAAGAAGAAGTGGAAGAGGAATGGTAGGGACTAACTCTAGATTTACGTCCAGTTAACTGATTTGTCCGACATGAACAGAGTAAAAGAAAACGTCTGAAGAACGGCCAACCTACTTCTTATAACTCTATAGGAAATGATATTAAAGAATCTAATTCTCTCCACCCATTCAAAACGAAATTGAAAAAAAAATTCTATATGAATTATTAGTTATAAATCTTGTAGTAAATAGTTATATTTCTTCACATGTCTGATATTATTTTTATACTTATTGTTACATGTACCATACCTTATATTTTGTCAACTCAGTCTTTGTAATTACTTAATTTATACTTACCTTCATTGTATTTTACTTTCGATCCTGGCCTTACTGTTACTGTTAACTTTATTTTTACTCTGAGGGAGCCCAATGTCTATAAGCCTCATGGTTCTTTTTGGGCTTCCTCGCCACTTTCATTTGCTTTTGTGTAACTGTCTTGTTTTGTCGTCATTTGTATGTTGTGGTAAATCAAATAAAGTTACAACCGTAGTTTACTCAAGCTTTCCAGTTTAGGGAGCTTTCCACGTTAAACAAACATAAAAGCAAAGAAAACAAAAGAATGATGGCAGGGAACAACTCTTAGATGCCCAGATTAGGGAGGTGTAAGTTAAAAGAGAAAATATTTATTTTTAGCAATCACCTTGGTGTAGCTGGTACTCCAAAGTTAGCTGCCTTGTGTGATTCACCCACTTTATCCATCCACGTGCCAGCATTCCATCGATTTCCACCAAACACGAACCCAGTACTCTCCCGGACACCAACAGTGACGTTGAAACCTGCACTTGTCATGTGACTGTCCAGATCTGGCCCAGCCCCCCGCTCACGAAAACTGATGCCAATGAAATGTCGCTGCATAACTTCTTGAATGACGTCATACAAGGGTTGGTCCTTAAACAAAGATTGGTTCAAGATCAATTTCCTCCTAATAATGTCAATACATAATTGAGAAAAAAAGTTCACAAAAATACTTTGATCGTTCAACAAATTCTCTTAAATAATTATTTAAGGAAAACGTATGGAGATCAGTCTGGAGAATTGGCGTCTGGATATTACGCATTTAACGTCACCCCTCCAAGACGAGGTCATCTGAACCATGACCAGGTCTTTATCACGGCCACCATGATCTCACATCTCTTTGAAGACCCTGGTTACCGGTCCGGTGTTGATCCTTTCCCGTAACCTTCTGACTTGTCCTGGTCCTACGCAGCCGTTGCCGTATCGTCACGCAACGCTCTTTCCCAAGTTTCTTGGGAAGGAGCGTGACGAGACAAAAACAGCTGCGAAGGAAACTTGGGGTTCTTACCATTTACATCGGAAAACAGGAAATTCCAATTGGAAAATCAAATGCTTTGCACCATTTCGTTTGGAAGTTTCAGGAAATAAAAGCTGTGATTTGAAGCGAGGCAATTTTTCTACTCTTCTGAGTCTGTTTAGCTGATTTGAATATACTTTGAGGAGATCGTTCTGGCAACAAAACGTTTATAGTTTTATGTTTATGAACAAGATTTCTACCCGGGTAATTTTTGTATAATAGTAAGCACCCTAGGTTTAGTTTGTTAGCTTACGCATTTTCCTGGCTGCTGTGGCTGCGAAGAATCTGACGGGAATATCCGGGACACAGGATCAGAAAGGATCTTCAGTCCGTCCGGGACAATGGTGCAATAATCCTGAATACACTGAAGCCACCACCAAGATGCGTCCCTGCAGTTGTATCGAGGCTTACGCCCACCATCCAGCAGGTTTGGAATTAGTCCATGGCGAACACATGCTGCGTAACCCAGAATGTGATGTCTGGGGTGAAAATGTCGTAAGATGTAGAGGTTAATTCGATGTGTGAGTGGTTGTTTACCATCTACAAAAAGCTTCCGGAGAATCCGTTTGGAGAGTAAATGGAACACGACTTTCAGGGTCGCTCCAGAGCAACGGAACATCTGAAAAGGTAGTCCTCTTCCCGGACAAAATGTTCCAAACTGAAAATTCGTGTCCCATTTCTTCAAAGTCATCTTTGAAACCAGTTTCACGCCTCGCAGCCGTTTTTCGGAAAATGAAACTGATTTGTACAAACGGTAAACGCGATTCCGGTACGAAATTAACCAGTCCTGAATTTTGCCTACAATTTACCTAAACCGTGAACCGAGCGGTTTGCCCGTGTAAATGGTAAACAACCAGTGTTTTTTAAAATACCATATTGAACACATTGCAGTGAAAATAAGTAAAACAGTTGGTATTATTGCGAAACGTAGACATTTTGTGTCACCAAATTCTCTACTGCACTACCATAAAGCTGTAATTTCCCCTATATATCTTATGGACGAAGAGTAAATTGCGAGTAAATCGCTACCTGAAGAACATTTTCATCCTTAAATTTTCCGTAGAGAGACATGAATATGCTGCCTCTCTCTTTACTGATGCTAATATCCTACCAGTAAAATTTTAATTATCCCGAACCCGTTTGTAAAGCTTTTGATCGATTGAAAATTCTTTCAACCAATCAGGAGCACTGTCCAGATCTGGGTAGTGACGCGTCATCAGTATGGAATTTCTGCGCTTGTTTCTCAGACGTCATTTCGCGGGGAAACCAGTGGTGGCGTCGCGCAATGTCAGCAGTTTGCCTTTGCTACAGTTGACCTGTTACCAAGCAACAAAACCGTTCTTTTCGCCATTATTTTCGTGCTTCAACTGACGACGAGTGTGCCGAAAAGTCTGTGATGATCTATACACTGAAATAATGAAAACCGGTCGCACTGCAGGCTTAATTGGCAACCTCAGCCAAATCCTATTTCTCTAGAAACGGTTGATCGCAATAGAACAAGGTCAAAATGTTAAAACGGGTACCTTGCATCTTGGTATCTCCCAGTAATAATCAGCAAGCCTCGGAGGGCTATGAAGGTGTCTCTTCCCCAGCATCTCATGAAGCCAGTGGAGAAATGAGGCAAGCCCGCTGCCATTGACATCAGCGTGGGCATAGCTGACCCGGATGTTGGACCATGATACAGTTTGGGTGACAGAACAGGAAGCGAGGACGAGCCACACAAACCAACGAACTGGAGCGAGCCAAGGGCAAGAGTCTTGAGGAAGGACGAGCCATTCTTAACAAAACTGAGACAAAATGTAAAATCATATCAGGGTAATGTCACCAAAATCATCATGCAAACACCAGGACCCGGTTGCTTAGAGAAAGCACTGTCCAATAAAAAGTACGTTAATATCAGTAAATATCCATTGGATAATGATTTTTCCAGTGGAAAGTTTTACCCAGCCATGAACAAATGCAAACATAAAAAAGTCAGAATTTCGAATTGGATGACGACGTTTTGAACAGAACAGAAGTATAGTAGTTGTTCAAAGGGGAAAAAAAGCGCGGGGGATGATGGGCAGGGGAAAGAGAGGAAAGCCTTCCCATCGTCCACCGCGCGATTATTGTTTTTTTCCAATCATTTCTTTTTTATTGGAATACTCAGAGAAAGCCTCTGTGAATGAGAGAGGTTCAAGCGGCTTTCAACCCAACACTTTCACCGAAGATGATTATAAAGAACACAACAATATGTCCGCGGGAAAAGTAAAAACATACAAAGCCACGCGATTAGCTTAAATCATTTCAGAATTTCGAGTAAGGGATATGTGATTGAATGTATTGATAACGGCGTTTTGAAAGGAAGGGAATTATGGTAATTACAGGTAGTCTACTGAGAATTTATTCTTATCCTTAGAGCAGCTACAAACACGAACAATGTCACAGGATTTATATTTTGCATAAGAAAACAAACCTTGACATTTGTGCCCAAGCACTCTCCAGTAATTTGAGAAAGAGTGGAGTCACAATAGCATCAAAATAGCATGGTACGAGATAACGAGGACATTCCTTCACCAGCCCAAACGCTTTGTCAAGCCAAACTCCCAACTGTTGGAGGAATTACCAGAACTGATGTGGGTTAAAAATTCACGCTCACAAAAGGGTTATTGGATCTACATAATACAAATTCTGTTCAAACTTCAAGATTTTTTGTTCAAGCGTTCTTCGAAAATTCCTTGTGGACTTCAAAATGGACAAAGTTCGTTATAATCGAGATAACTGACCATAGGCCCTCATTACTATGGTAACCACCATTGCTAAGAAACTGAATGAAACAGAAACTCCTGTCAGAGGAAATAGAGAAGCCTTTGTCTTTCTCTATTTCCTGATTTTAAAAGATACATCCCAGACGAACAAACTTAAGAAACTTATACGATCTACAATTTTGCACGTGCGATGTTTTTACTGTAGGATTATGACAAAAAATATAGTGTGTAAATCAAACTTACAACTGAATTGCGAATATCTTAGGTTTATTGTACACCCTACGATGTTTATTAGCTTTATAGTCTTTCAAAAGGTTGAGTTTGATCGTCCGGGTGAACGTAGTCCTGAATAGGACTACTCAACCTCTGTTTGACTTCGACGTACTTTCAGTACAACGACAAACACTACAAACAGTTACACGGTACAGCTATGGGCTCTCCAGTTTCTGTTGTTGAAGCAGAAATTGTCATACAAAACATCGAGGAACAAGCCCTAGCTACCTACACGCGAACTGTACCTCTTTGGTTACGTTACGTTGACGACACATTCACCGCCGTACACAAAGACGGAATTGACGATTTTCACGAACACCTTAACAGAAAGAACGCGGACATACAGTTCACCAAGGAGATCGAAGAAAATGGTAAGATACCTTTTCTAGACTGCTTGGTCACTCGCGACAACAACAAACTAAAAACGACTATTTACAGAAAACCGACACATACCGACCGATTACTAGACCAGTCTTCGTACAACCCGACCTCTCACAAGGCTACTACTATCCGGACTCTGACGAGACGAGCGCAACTAGTTTGCGACTCACATGACAGCCTACAAGACGAGACTGATTATCTTAAAAACGTTTTTAGTAAGAACAATTACAACACGGACTTTGTTAGACGGAACACTCACAGTAACACTGATTACAACTCTCAGACAAACTCTGGCCCTGTTACGACAGCGACTATACCGTACATCAAGGCACCTCTGAAACTATTGCACGTATATTACAACCTTACAATATACGTGTTGCGCACAAACCGATAACCACTTTACGGCGACTGCTTACTAATGTCAAGGACAAAGACAAACCGGAGGACAGACAGGGAGCAGTATACAAGATCAAATGCTGCGACTGCCAGGCTTCTTACATTGGTGAAACCGGCAGAAACCTAAGCACGCGACTGACCGAACACAAACGCGCGACGAGGAATGGTGACGTCAACAATCACATTGCTGAGCACCATTTAAAGACGAAACATCAAATTGACTGGGACTCTGCGACATGTATAACGTATTCTACAGACTACTATCAACGTCTTACTTTAGAAAGCTGGTTTACTAACTTAGAACAAACGCCACTGAATCGTAGCCAACAGTTACCAGCGCCGTACAAACGACTTATTGACGAGATCAAGGAAAACTAACTACGAGAGAACAACTGGAGAACTGACAATTTGACTAACAATAGACGACTGTTTAACTGTGACAATAGACGGATCGAAACGCACCAATCACTGATTACGAGTCTTCATAGCCAATAACATCACGGCTTAACTGACAGACGACCAATAACATCGCGACATAATTGACCAATCAGATCAATAACCAGAGTATAATACCATCAACTGACGTGACACAACTCCCTTTGACTCTGAAGATGACTACCGCACAGGTTGTCGAAACGTCAGTCACTGTCAACAACAACAGTCCTATTGAGGACTACGTTCACCCGGACGATCAAACTCAACCTTTTGATATGACTCCTGGGTTCAAACCTTTCACAGTTTTATAGCCTTTGATATCATCATGTCCGACAACAGAAAAGTATTAGTTAAACATGGACCATCTCCAACAAATCCCCTTCGTTGGGAATACATAATGGTTTCAACATCAGGCAATTTCACAAAAACTTTAAATGACTGACCTGTCTGGTACCAATAAAAGGCATAAGTCTTGTTACAACATAATCCATCAACCAGTCTCCATCTCTGAGGTTTCTACACAGAGGATGCGCCAGATCATTAAACTGACGAACATTGGCCAGAACAGATATTATACCTATGATGAATAATACAAGTTTTTTTTTCACAGCTTTATTGGGTGCTCCTCTAGTGAATACAATATAAATTTGTAATACAACACACAAAAAAACAGAAAAAAAAAGAAGCAAAAACCCAAAAGGGGTAGGTGCAACGGGACTAACGTCCCATGCGAGGCACCGCCCCTAGATCAAGACCTAGGTTAAAAAAATTAAATGAGTACATGAACACTCATACAAAAAAAATTACGAGTGGCATGGGCACGTAGGGACTAGTGTCCACGTGCAGGGGTAATTGATTTCATATACCCGCGAAAGGTGAGTGCTCAAAAATGTGGACATTGAGCGAATCAGAGACACCGCAGCAGAATTAGCTCAGTCGGTTGAGCGCTTGACTCCAGAGGGGAAGGACGTGGGCTCGATTAACAGGGCCGGACCAATACTTAGGGTCTTAAAAGAAGCCTCTGCCCTGCAAACGGCTAGACATTCGCTCGGTTTGAATGACCAACTAAAAAGGAAGTCCCGTCTCTAGACGGGGATGTAAAAATACTTACTAGTGCCCTAAATTAGTACATCCGTGCCAAATACATCGACACTCAAATAATTATGCCGGGAAAGAAATCCAACTAGAGTAACGTCAAGGCTTTACTTGCCAGTGCTCTGAACCTCATGAAATCTAAGGGACCCAGAATACCCTTTTTTACAAAATACCCTCCTAAGATTTCCTAGTCGCCCTGGAGAAAAAGTAAGGTGATGTGGGCTACCGTAGAGCACAGCCCTGAATGTGAGAATTCCGTTTAATGTGACACAATATGACCAATGTAACTAATAGCAATAGACTTCACGATTTCACAATCTTTTATCAAGGTCTGTAGTGAATTTATGTTGATGTAAATGTATTCATTTCTTGAGCTAACTAAGGAGAAGAAATATGCGATTTTGTAAGCTGGGGAAAGTATTTAAGGAAACTTACTGCGTGCTTTATTCAAGAGTATTAAGAAAACGGTGGCCTATTTATCTATTCTTTGATATGCATCTAAATTAGCCTTTCTGGTATCGTTTGAAAGTAAGAATTCTTTTGTATTTTGCACATGCTAACGAGGTCAGAAGGACTAATCATCATATAAAAGAATATATTCATAGGCCGCAGTTATGAAAGAAATCTATACAATGGAAGCAGGCCAATTTTGTTGAGTTTATCTTAACCCGTGAAAGGCATAAAACATGGAATAAAGATCATGTGAAGGGCAGGAAATACAAATTTAATAGATTGCACGATTGTAGACCACAGTGCATACCTATAAATCACAAAACACTCCAGTTCATACCTTGAAAACCACAATACACCAACGCTCCAGTTTCGGGAAGAACGTATACTCCTCCCCCATTACCATCATCTCTCTCCTCAGGATCCGCTCGGTACAGCACGCGGTTGAGATCAGACAACGACAAGTTGCCGATTATCGCGTTCAATTCATCGATTTTTTTGTAACTCTCTTGATTCCCGGATCTTTTCTCGTACAAATCCACAGCCAGTCGTCTGTAGAACGTAAATTAAAAATAAAGTTAACTCCCGATATTAATCGAAGCCTCACACTATCTTTCAAACCAAAATTGATTTCCGCTTGATTTTCTTCATACATTTACTGTAATTTTACCCTCTATCAGGTAACTCGAACCCTCGATAACTCGAAGCAGTTTTTTATTTCCTTGCCGTTCTTGGAGTCGTCATGCAACGCTTTTTTCCCCAGTTCCCTCTTTCTAAGGGAATAGCGTTGTGTGACGTCACAAAGAATAGTTCTGCAGGAGGCCATCTTGGTTAAGGACCAAAGGCAATCACTTTATTTAACTAGTATTAGCTATTTATATGCAAAACATACCTTAATTGACCTAAAGCATGTTTCACTTTGCTTTCCATGGTGATGTCAAATGCAACCACACTACCAGGGGCAAAGTTCTCAAAATGAACTTCAAATGTGTTGTCGCCTATTCGCTCAGGACGGCAGGTCTAAAAGTATAAACGGAGTACACGTTAACTTTTAAAGCCTTAGAAGAATACAAGGTAGCCTGTGAGCCAGCTCTCTGGGGTAGCGGGAGAAGGGCCCCTTTTCCCCCCCCCCCACGCCCCGCGTTCTTTATTACAGGCTAAATTCGCGGGGAATGCTTGGAAGGACAAAAAAGCAGCCCGATTATCGTTCAGTCTTCAATTTTTTGGCGTCAAGTTGTGGTAAAAGCACTACTGACCAACTGGCCTCTTTTCTTTTTTCTTTTGCTCTTAAAAAATACATTTGATGCTCCCACGATTTTTTATACGATACAGATCAGAATACAAAAGGCACGATTCGATACATGATGCGATGCTTCAGTACGGGGCGGAACTAGACCACTTCCCATTGCTTGTAGGCGCAGTAGACAGTACAGCTGACAAGTGGTAAATTTTAGTAAGCATACGTTTGTTTTGCATCTTTTCTCCCTCCTTAAATAAGACGAAAAGCATGCGAAGCAGGGATGGTTTGCCCTTTCATTTGTTTTCAACATAAATCGCTTTGCAAAAATACAGAGTTACATGTAAGGTCAGGAATACTATAAACAGTGAGTTTAAAATTGTTTCGATGCAGCATATGTTACTGTATCGTCATTTCTTGTTCAAATATCGATAAAAATGTGAACAAATATCGCGGTACATATATGGTGGCATGGTCGTATCGTTGAAGCCCTATTCGTCTTTCTCGGTAGGTCAACAGAGTCACGGCAAAATGGATTCTCTTTGAAAAAGTGCACAGGAATATCGAATTTCTCTTGCGCTAATCACTAGTGCCTTTTTTTTTACTGCGCCCGATTCATACCTTGGCTTTGTGTAGAGGGACATGTCTTTGTATTTCGACCTCGTGTGACTGGAGACCGTTAATGAACTCTGCGTCTTCACTAAAATCACTTGTGTCTAGCTTGCGCATCAATCTTGCTTCGAAAATGACCTCCTCTAGTTCACCTATTCAATTAAAAGACATCACTATCAAAGTCTTGTATTCATTAACGACGTAGCTGATCCGAAACCAGCAGCACATAAGGCGCTTTCCTTTTACCAAAAACTTTGAGAAACTTCCAAGGAAAGGTCCATCGAGCGAAGAACGTGTTCCATTTGACACAAGTTCCATTCTTTCACGCTCTCGTCACCAAAATTCAAAATGGTGACACAGATATCGCCGTGAATAGCCTCGAACTGGTGATTCCTCGTGAAAACTCGTAAATGGAACATGCATTTCCACCGGAAAGTTTCCAACGGGAAAAGAGGACTACTTTTTCAAAATCCCACTTATTCCCGGGAATTTTTCAACCAGAATTTCCTGAATTTCTTGGTAAATGGAAAGCGCACAGAGTATTGTGATCAATTGAAGAGAGTTTTGAGACTCCGCTTTGATAATTCGCTACTTTATAAACAAGGAAACTGGGCGGAATTAACTTTGGCGAAGACTTCTGGGACAGTAACTATTTGATCTGTATCTGAATCAGATAATGTATAAATTGCTGGAATTAATGAGAAGAATTCATGGGTTTCGTTGAGCCCTAGAGGGATTACTCCTTATTTTCTTAGAAAAACACAGAGGAAGATGTTTCTTTTACTGACGGCTCACATGTTCGGACCCCACGGCGTGACACCAACATGGCGTTGCCATACAAAGCTCTCTAAGCTTAGGTGAAGAACAATTCTCCGGATAACTAAGTACACAAATACTGCACGGACACGAAATCTTCGAGAGACTATTTGAATAATTGTCTCCCTTCATTTCTTCGATTCATAAATTTATTGGAATAGTTTAGATTTTAATTTTCGATGGCGTAACCTTCTGTCGCGGAGATTTTAAAATGAAACGGTTTAAAACAACTCCCGTACTTGTCTCGCTACATGTTTCTTTTTCACCACTCGCCCCTCTCCCTCCCTCAGTTTAATTCCCAGTCTCTCTCGGTTTTACCAGTTAAAACCGGTTTGCGAAGCTTACGTCACTTTCTCGCCACATGTCATGCCACACTCTTAACACTACCGCTTTTTCGCTCCGACACCTGAAAACCATGCAGCAATATATATGCACAAATAACCTGGTATGGTGAGTGGTGGGATTCCACCCATGTGAATATTCTGTCTTTGAATGGTGGGCTGCAGGTCTTCAGAAGGGTGATGAAAAGCTGAATGCGCCACTAAGACAACAGTCTTTCGTTGATCTGGATTGTGTCTGGTGATGGCATGGACATCATGATGAATCTGATCCACATACACCTGTCAGTCAATGAGAAAGAGGATGTGATCATCAGTTTGTAGCGAACGTGGGACAAAGAATTATATAAAACATGGGTGCATTCCATTTAACAAAAACTCCGGTTTGAAATTTCGGAAATTCCACGTGCAAAATGGAACGGTACATTCCGGTTGCACAGACTCGACCCGAGCCACCGCACGCTTGGTTATTATTCTTCTAAGCAGGTTACAAAAGAGCGGTACTGGGGACAACAATTTTGTCAACTGGATAGGGTCATTTCGGTCCGACCGAACGAAATGATCAGTGACCGGTCAAAGTGGACCACCTTCAAAGCTGGTCCCGAGTATTCCGGTCGGACCAAACCGAAATGGTCCGTTCCCTGTGATGTACCAACCGAAATTTCCGCAATTTCCGGAATTTTGGGTTGAATGAAAAGCACCCCATGAGTCCCCGACTCACGAACCAACGACCTCCAGAACATATTTCGCGCCAACCTCGTTCCCAGGGTTCTCCCACTTGGAACCAATTGCACTATGCCCAATTGCTAAAGCAATCTTCGTGAATAATAGCATAACACTAAGTTAGGTGTATATTATGGAAAACTTTAGTGTCATGCTATTTATTACATTACTGTTTTATACTGTACAAAAGTAAAAGGTGTTTCTAACTTTTACGTCTGTAGATGATACCCCGAGGTGTGACCATTTAACTGAAAGGTGCTGAGCAGTATTTGCCGTGACTTTTTATTTCATGGAGCTAACGTGTGAGATCCTAACGCGTGACCATTAAAAAGAAGTCTCTCACTATAATCGTTGGTGAAACTACCGAGAAACTGTCCTCATATGGGGTACTTCGATGAACAAAACAATTTGCAACCTTCCCCTCCCCTAACATTCAAATTTTGGGAGTTACGTGTCTTCTAGATGCAGGTAGTTCGAACAGCGGCACAACATTACTTGGAATGGATGAGGGAGTGAAAACTTGAATTTCCCCTCTTGAAGTCAGTAACACCTCAGAAAGGCTCTTTAAGTAAAGTGTCTGAACTAATTTTGTTTTGCCGCCGATTGTAGAGAACAAATTTGTTACAGTTCTATGGTCGACTTCTCCCTCCTAACAGACCCACACAACTCGGTCGTAAGAAAGGAAATAGGACCGCCGTGGTTGGGTTAACTGTGCTGGAATATGCTACTGACCTGTGAGTATCCCTGTTCGCCAAGCCACCTGTGTAACTCATTAATGGCTCGTTTAGCGGACAGAATGCCATCAGTTTCCTTGAGAAACGCTTTTCCCTTGAGTTTGGAAGTTTTACTTGGCCAGGAGAGGTAATAACGATCTTCATTTACCACGTGGATCTAAAGACAAAAATATTCGTAAAGAAAAATATTTGTATTTGCAAAATCTCCCCAAATAAGTCACTTTTTGACATACATGACAGCTCTCTTGGCCGCCACACATAAAAGCCATGTCACGCGAAGGTTAGAAATTCAAGCGTACTTTATCACAAAACGAAGAACCCTTTTGAAGTGAAAATGATTTGCAAAAATTTACGTTTGTAGCCGCTCTAACTCTTAAGGAAAGTAAAAACTAAGGAGGATCGATTATTCTCTATTTTTGAATTTTAACGACGTCATGTGAAAACCAAGAATTGAGGGATTTTTTTTAAAAAAATGGCACACACCTAGAAGTAGGAGGGTCTAAGAATCATTTTCTTTTTCATCTTACTTTTAAAACACCACAATGACCGGTTTTGGGCTAGAGACGTTAAAGTCGTCCGAGACGTTTAAGTCGTCATAAGACGTCTTTAACGTCTAGTGTAAAAACGGTAAATAAGACAAACGCATTTAACGTCTGACGACATTGGTCGTTATTATGCTAGGGACATTGTCTGACGACATTAACGTCTTCTTTTGAGTGCATCGTTTAGACGCATTTAACGGTGGGAACGAACGTCAGTATCATACTTTAAGCCGATCTTGACGTCTTCCTTTAGGTCTGCGGTACTGTATGTTGCGTAACTTGAATGAAACGCAATTACTGCGTGATCGAAATGATCATTATGAAAGGGAAAATCCTTAAATATCAATGACCGAGACCAGGTTTAATGAGCCCGGGAGAATGAGCGCCTCACTCAAACCCTCGTTTTCACTGAAACCGCTGGACGCCAGCCTGGTTGAGGTCATTGTTATCTAAGGTCTTCCTGTGAATGGGTTTTCAAATAGAGTTTTGGATGTTACCACGACAAATTTTACTACTCTGGACCCTCCGTAAATTCTCATACAAAAACTAGTAACTTGGGTTCGAGGAGGTTGTTGTGAGTTTCTCACTCCGGGGGGCACTGCCTTATTTGGCCTAGACGGGTATGTGCCGCTAACAAGAGTCAGGTTATTGAGCCTTAAATAGGGTTTTCAATTTCACTTTTTATCGTCTTGAACAGGGGGTCTTTTTGGACTTGAAGGCTTAAAAAAGAGTGTAAAGAGTGTAACGGTCGACGACTTGTGAACGGTCTACATGAGTGGTACCAACAATTGTTTTAAATCAATTCTTTGATGTTTGTTAAAACGAGACAGACTAATTCTGTGTGCGAGACGAAATGAATCTAGGTCCTTTATCGAAATGATCGATTTTTGTTTTAGGGTTTGAAGGGCTCAGCGGCACACCTCTACCCAAACAACCCTTGTTTCCCCCCGAGCCCTGAATCCCTTCGCGAGCGATACCAGCCAATACCCTTTCGTGACTATTTTCAAAAACGTATGAATGACACATAGCCTCGTTTAAACTTTCGACATGCGAAGCAGATTATTCTTCTTTAATTTCTTATCATGAGCCTCTATCATCATAATGGCCGTACAAACATGTTTTATAGCATTGCGGAGTATACCTTAATCTGTTTACAAAAGTGAATGTCCAATCGCAAGACAAATCTAACAATCACTAGCGGATTGTACGGATTTTTTAGGCTGTCTGTGACGCAGGGTATTTCATTGTAAGGAAATGCTTCAAATTTCTACCAGCAGATTTTCTGATAGTATCACTTCCTCGCGTCGCTTCAGAGGGCCCTCAGAGGAAATTAGCTAGGCGACCGCGCATTATTAACTTTGCGCGTAGTCAATCATTATAGCCGCTGTTAAGGTGGCTCGACTGGATTTTTTTAGGGCGATACCTCCCAAGTTTGAGCCTTAACTACGTCGGCATGAGTAAAGATATCGAAAAAAGGTTACCACAACTGTATTACATAAAGATAAAAATTTCTTATGATCTGGGTTTTATTGCAATCGGAGTCGCCATGGCAACGTAATGACGCCATTACGTTTTTCATTTATTCTTGTTTTTCTCTGTACCAGGAGTTTTTTGAAGAAATCGCTTAGGGGAGTGTGTAGGTGCCATAATTGCCTCCATTATGGCAAAGTTTGAAGAAATTCTATAAGAGCGTTTTCGAAATATTTTGAAATGCAGTTTTAAGAATCATAAAAACAGTGAAATAGCATGCTAGCCGCTCAATTCGCTAATATATTAAGAAAATGATAAGCTCTGGGAACGCGGCTTCATCTCATGGTGGATTGATTCCATTGAAAACTGCATACAAAAAAAGAGGGGAATTGCTCGGGGCGATCGCGAGTAAGAAGGATTTTATTAACTTGCATTCAGCTGCTTTGGATACAGGTTTTGGAGGTAATTTGGTCCATGCCTAAAAATTTCGCATTTTTCCAAAAACCGCTCGATAAATTTTTTTATAAATTGGACAATTCCGAGATCAATCGTCACGAAATATTCCCTGCAAGTTTTAAGAACATTGAAAACAGGGAAGGCTTTTAAATAGGGCCTCAAATATAGCCAATTTTCCCCCAGATTTTGTGTGTACAAGTGAGCGTCCTCATTATTCACTGGCATTGTTTTCAAGTTTCATATACACGTGCACATTTAGCAAAAAGATAGAATTTGCATCAAAAAGGACCCTCGGGTAAATCTTCGGGATATGCTAATTACCGGGTAAAGAGATTAATGATACATTTTAACATCAGAGCAACTCTTTGTGAGAGTTTCTGTGACGTTATAACCCGAGTAAGTTAATTAAGTATTGCATCCTACACGATGGACCGAGACGTTCACCGTTTCGGCTCTCACTGCTATCTGTGACGACAAGCCAATTATTTATAGGATATACCGGATATTTCTTCGGAAAGTAATCGAGAGTTCTTTTTGATGCAAATTTATATTTTTTGCTAGTTGTGCACGTGCATATGAAACTTGAAAACAATGCCAGTGAATAATGAAGACGCTCACTTGTAAACACAAAATCTGGGGGGAAAATTGGTTATGTTTGAGTCCCTATTTAAAAGCCTTCCCTGTTTTCAATGTTCTTGAAACTTGCAGGGAATATTTCTTGACGATTGATCTCGGAATTGTCCAACTTATAAAAAAATTTATCGAGCGGTTTTTGAAAAAATTTGAAATTTTTAGGCATGGACCAAATTACCTCCAAAAATTGTATAAAAAGCAGCTGAATGCAAGTTAATAAAATTCTTCTTACTCGCGATCGCCCAGAGCAATTCCCCTCTTTTTTTGTATGCAGTTTTCAATGGAAACAAACCACTATGAGATGAAGCCGCGTTCCCAAAGCTTATCATTTTCTTAAAATATCAGCGAATTGAGCGGCTAACATCCTATTTCACTGCTTTGATGATTCTTAAAACTGCATTTCGAAATATTTCGAAAACGCTCTCATAGAATTTTTTCAAACTTTGCCATAATGGAGGCAATTATGGCAGCTACATACTCCCTTAAGCGATTTCTTCAAAAAACTCCTGGTACAGAGAAAAACAAGGATAAATGAAAAACGTAATGGCGTCATTACGTTGCCATGGCGACTCTGATTGCAATAAAACCCAGATCATAAGAAATTTTCATCTTTATGTAATACAGTTGTGGTAACCTTTTTTCGATATCTTTACTCGTGCCGACGTAGTTAATGCTCAAACTTGGGAGGTATCAACCCCAAAAAATCCAGTCGAGCCACCTTATACTCAACAGACAAAATGCGTGGTAATAGGTGATGAAAGAAAAGTATGCGCATTAGCTATTTTTGAAAAGCTATGGTAATAAAGACACAGTGTTAAGAAGAATGGCCCAGTGTGTGTGTGTAATTTGGGCCGTCACGAAGTTTTATTTTTTGCCCTGAGCGTGCATGGCGGCGAACGCGCGATTGACAAATAAACTCAATAAAGGAACTTTGTTGCGACATTATTGACTCCTCAGAGTTTTCAAGTTAAAAAGAACCTTTCAGATAAGTAGAATAACATTTAGCTTACATGATTCCCAGCTCAGATTTTTATTAGTAATTCGTCTTCGCGAGTAACAGCCAACTTTTTATCGCTTTCCAAGCTCTTCGATCACAACATGACCAACATGGCCTCCGCGATTCAAGGTCAAGAAGAGCACAATCAAAATTTAGAGAGACTGTGCCGTCTATGTGCTGGGTTTGTCGCTAAATTTCATGATCTTTACGAAACGAGTCATTAATGTGCGGAAAAAAGGGAATTCGTAATTCAGAATTTTGGAGTTAATGTCTCAAAAGATGACCCTCAAATACACCCCGCCAGGTTCTGCAACCTCTGTTACCTTACCCAAACTCGCATTCAAGCACCCGTCTTTTATTATTGCTCGCAAAATAGAAGAAGTCAAATCAGGCAGTACAATTACGTAACGCTTTGAAGAACCGAATAACTTTCAATTTTGTGACGAAGTTAAAGAGGACTTTAAATGCCCTATTTGTAAGGACATACCCTGGCCAGATTGTTGCTGGGCAGTTTAATATTGCCCCAAACCCTGCCCCAGCCCCTAACACAGCAGAATCCCCTTCAGTCACTCCGAAGGAGGCGAAGAGGCAGATTTCCAAAGGGGAGATCAGTCCTGAAATTGAGCGCATGAGGAGTTTTGTTTCTCAAGTCAAAAATGAAGTCATCAGCTGCTGAAAAAACAGCCTTGCTTAAAACAGGAGGAACGCTACAGCAATTTGTTTTCGCTGTTTAAAGTACAAATTCAGTCAATTAATAACACAAAATGTGAAAGTATTTATTTGTATCATTTTTCAGCCTATAAGGGTAGTTGCAGTGCCACAGCCACAAAAAGCCAGTGATGAAGTAAGCTAGCGACAGTTACGGAAACGGACTAAACGTGACTAAGGCCCTTGGAGATATTGGAACGGCTGTGAGCAAAGGGAAGTCTACTCTCCACCTCATCCACCAAGTCCGAACCCAGAAAAAGAAGTGTCAGGAGCTTCTTGAGGAGGCACAAGGGAAAGATTTGTTCCTGGAAGTCCAAGAGGGAGAGGCCCTAGCAATGAAGGCTGACATAGGACTACCATGGTTTCGACTTAAATAAATTACGCAGGTTCTTAAAAAATGGACTGCAATTCATATACTTGCATCTGAACAGCTTATTAGACTTTGGGGCAATATCAATATGGTAATGGACATCAAGGAGAAGATAACAAGCTTCATTGACAGCCATTCCAAGTAAATACACCCTATTGTTATTGTTAAAATTAACATTTTGACATTAGACAACAACAAAGTTTTGATACAACATATTGGGTTGGCATGATTTTGTGTTATACTATCATTATCTTTCCAGGGCTAAGCTTCTCACCTGGCATGATGGAAACATTCCTGAGGACGAAATTTATGTACCAAGACGCTACGGAGCGTACACTTCGGCGTCGTGGTCGTGGAACTGATTAATTGTAAATGCGGAGGAATAGTAAAAAATGAAATATGGTAAGAGTAAGGTGTTAATTAGTGAAATTATGGGATTTGTCAGGATATTCTGAAAAGAGCAACATCCAAGAGGCCTACTTGCCAAAAACTAGCATTTCGGGACAAATTGTCTCTGAGATATTAGCCCAGTTATGCTCTGGTGACTCCATACAAATCCTTCTAAATTTGACTTGGGTCTAAACGTTTAGACCTAAGTCAAATATGAGGTTACTGGCGGTGAATAACAAGTCTAACAAAACAAACAGTGAAAAAAGAATTCTCTATTTTTCTTAGTCACATCAGGCTTCAAGAACAGCATAGGAGTCTCATGTACTGATTAAAGATATGTAAGGCATGGGTAAGGAGTCAATTACGTTGAGCATGAAATTGGCTGTTACGAGTTCGAATGTTTTGAGGATAATTATTCACCGACTATCAGCACCCAGGAATGTCGGATTAACACAAGGAAGTTTAATACCAAAGGAACATAGCCTTTTCAGAGCTTTAAAACATAGCATCCGCCAACACAAACTTGACTTGAACTTAAGTACAACTAAACAGCCTCTACCAATAATAACAAACTCTCACTTGAACTTCAGATATCTTACGGCTTCCGCCAACTTGTAAACACAGAACTTGAAAATCGGCCTTCGCCACACTTGACTAAACACAACAGTCCAACTCGTGGGAAAAAAACTTAGTTCGTCAAGAGACCTCGCTTGGAACTTGTATACCGTTTGACATAAGGTTCTAGAAAATACTTAACGGGCGAATAGTAGTATCTTTTCGACATATTTTATAATTTCAGTAACTGATGCAAATCTGCTGACTCATGGTGAAATGTAAACATGCCCTGATTAATTCTTCATGAATAATCCAAAAAAGTAGAGAACGTTCAAGAAAGTCACGCAACGCATGAAAGCAATTTTACTACGTAACACTCAACAAAGACAAAATGTCTTTGTGCAGCATTTTGTAACTTTAAATTCATCATAAAGCAGTTCGAAAGGAGGGCGCACTCGTGAAACGTTTTTCAACACTCTGCGCGGCCACGTAATATCCTCTATTTATTCCTCGAGCAAATTAAAGACTAAACTCGAAGTGATCTCAAGATAACACAAAGTAGTCCGGTTTCATTTCGTGAAATAGCCGAAACAAGCCGAAACGTTGCGAACTTGCACGCCCAATCTTGTCCCGAAACTATTTCATAATTTCATAACTATTTTTCATATCCCGAACTACCTTGGGTCGCAGTAGCGCAATCGGCTAATCCCTCAGGTTAGAGTCTCCTCTGACCTGACAGATCACACCGGTGAGTCGGTTCAAACCCCGGGGAAGCCAAAATAATAATTCTTTCTTCCTCGAAAAAGTTAAAGAATAAATCAAAGAAATCGAAGTGATCTCGCTCGAGATATCTCGAACTAGTTCGGCTCTCACTTCGTCAAATAACCGAATAAAATCGAAAACCTACAGACTTTGCATGCCCAATCTTGTCAAGAAATGGTACCTTTGATACATTCCTGAGCGTCGCGACTCCTTTACTTCGCGCTCCGCCGAAGTAAAAATTCTGGGAGCGATCATGGGCAGGCATCAATGAAGTTTAGCTGTCAACTCTTTAATGTTGAGAAGCCAAACTCAAGCAAGAAGAATGTGGTCTTTTGTCTATTTCAGGCAAAGGACAAGAATTAACATGCTCACGGTTACGATACCATACAAACAGCAACTTGACGAAGTGGTAGAAAGTCAGTGGCAGCAAGCAACTAAAGAGCGTGCTTTTCATTCAAGAAAATGTAGTCACACAATCAATTCCTACGAGCAATGAACAAATGATGAAAACTAAATCACGTAAACAAATTCTGCGTAAACCTGTAAGAAACTTTTGAAAAAATAACTGAAATATAGCGTTCACTTGACTAAAGAATAACGTAAAACCAGTGGGCCTTTCGAGAAACCAATCATAATTACGTTTCTATTCAGATTTTATATATTTTTTGTTTAAACCGTTATTCAAACTAGTTGCTTCTTCTTTCTGTAAAAAAAGTAGCCGACCTCTATGAGCAAAGAAGCCGACGTGTTTCGTCGGCCGTCGGTGCTTATTGAAACCCCTGGAAATGGATGGAAGGATAATTACCAAACTTGCTGAAAGTAACGCAGATCCTGATGATTTAGACTTTGACACTCATCTGCAGTGTTTAAGACAGGCACATAAACATGAGATGCTAGCTAAGGCATACTTGGAGCAAGCATCTGCGCCTCAAGAGTACCTGATGTACCTGATAGCAGCATCAAGACTGGAAATGGATGATGCTCAGGAACATCCAGTTATCATACAGCTGATGGACACAGTCAAACAATTGCAAGGACAAGCTCAACAAGGGGTGTGAACTGAATGTTTAAGTTGAAAAATAATATGCAACTTTTACTCCACATCAGTGCATGGTCAGTGTCTCATACCATTTTATGCTGCTATTTCATAACTAGGAAACTGCAGCTGCCCACATCAGAGCAACCACAAAATTTGCCCGAGAAAATGGGAAGATCCTGAAAGAGCTTGAAAAAACTCTCCAGTCAATAAACGTGAAACGGCAGGCATACCACAGCGACAGCTTTGTGGGTAATCACACTGATATTTGTCTTCACGTAAATATGCTTACTGAGGGAATAGGTAAATTATAAAATGCAAATGACTACTTTACAATAATACCGAGGAAACTTTTGAAACTGTCTTATTGCAGGAGAGGAATATTACAAAACTTTGCGATGCTGTTATTACTGTGACTAGGGACACCTGCCCTGAATTGCGTGAGATTGCTCCAGGCATAACGGAGACGTATTTTAAGTTATTTACGCTCTTTGCCAAGTGCCCTTTTTAAAATGAACTCAAGCAAGGCTACGAAAGAGCCTGAAGTAAATGCCTTACGTTAAGAATACTTGTTTAAAAAAACACACAAAAAAATATTGATACGGCAGTTAGGGAAAAAAACAATTTGTGTGATAAACTCCTGTATTATTATTTTATTTTCAGAGGATGACATCAAACAACTGATGGCATACATAAGAAGCAAGTTCAAAGACACAAGCTTCCCCCCTAAGTTGCACATGCTAGGGGAACACGTTGTAGAGTTCATTAGAAAATTGCACTTCCCACTTGGTTTTTTTGGAGAACAGGGAGGTGAATCTATCCACCATGAATCTGAACAGCTTGCTTTCACATAGTGCAAGGTTAAACCAGACACTGCTCGCCTGAAGCAAATGCTACAAGAACATTACTTGATTGTGCACCTAGCAAATAGGCAAACAATCCCTGAGAAGCAAACTAGAAATCTGAAGAGGAACCAAGAAGAACAAGAATAAGGAGAGCGACAAATATACTTCTAACTGTAAAGGTTAAGCTTATATTAAGCTCTTGTATATTTCGTGTATGATGGAAAATACTAAAGAAGCTTGAAATTCAAATACACACGTTGTGTAAGAGATCAGATTTTTCAGTGATTTTTCAATACTTATACTCACAGTTAATACGAGATTCGTTGACAAAAACATACCGTCGGTTGCATCTAAGCGTGGACCCGAGACAAAAACACGTGTTCTAATAGGGCTATCTTTAAAACAAGGAACAGGGAATCGGGCAATGGGAATGGGGAACGGGGAATCTTTAAAATGGGGAGTCTTTAAAAGCGGGAATCTTGAAAACAGGGAATCTTTAAAAGCGGGAATCTTGAAAACGGGGCATCTTTAAAATGGTGAATCTCTTTAAAATGGGGAACCTTTAAAAGCGGGAATCTTTGAAATGGGGAATCTTTAAAAGAGGGAATCTTTTAAATGAGGAATCTTTGAAATGGGGAATCTTTAAAATGCTGGCACAAGAGTTTCGCGCTGCTATGGATGGGGTGATATCCAAAATCCTCCCTTGAATGCTCCCAACGACCTTGTAATAGTCTATAAGGACATTCGTCGTTATCGGGACCAAAATACAGGGCAACTTCATTGCACAAATTCACCCCAAAATGTGCATTTTCATCTTCGGATCGCGTGCGTACGTGCCTAGTATCCTCATTTTATGGCAACTTGCTTATTGATTTGAATTTTTGATTGGCTCATAAAAAAGGCCGAAATTTGGCAGTGAGACAAAAGACAAGTGGATGTGAAACATGACGGTTTAAAAAAAAATGTTTATGGCAAGTTTTTATTGTGCGCATGTTTTTCTTCCTTTGTACTATTTTCTTTTTGCCAGTTTAGTTGAAATTAATGAGAAAAACTCTGAATCGTTACTTCACACCATGTGGCTGTACTGTTGTCATGGTCATTTTAACTTACAACGTCAAGAAAGAAAGTAATCAAGACATAGTTAACTCGAAGCAAACAGCTAACTAGAGTTAGATTGCATTTCCCTTGGGTTCAAATTTTTGTTATTTGCCTCGATCGTCCTGTAGCCCAAAATATTCACTTCGATATTCACTTTATGCCGTTATTTCAGCAACCAACGATAGTTGAGAAAGTTAAACTTCTTAGTCAGTCAGAAATAGACCTTCTCTTTAATACTATAGTTCTACCTAATATTAATTACGCATTATCTGTCTACGCCGCGTCCGAGTCCGATCTTACACCCGTACAATGTTTCTTAGACCGCTGTTTTAAAAGGAAATATACGTCTAAGCCTGTAAGTGTTTATGATTTCTTAGAGAGGCAAGACCGTAAAATTTTCAAAAAAGTTTTGAATGCCAAAGGACATCCACTTTTATCTATTATGCCTCGTGTTAAACCCTCCAGCTACAATCTTAGAAAAGAAACTAGTTTTAAACCTAAGATTAACACTATGCGCTTTAAAAACTCTTTTATTAATCGTTTAGTTTTTAAATATGAATTAGCTATGTAATATACTAGATATATATACCGGTATATATTTTTTATTTCTTACTTTTTAACTTTTTAAATTTCTTACACTTACTTGTAACAAAAGATATGTATTTTTATCTCTTGATGAATAAAGACTTTATTTATTTATTTATTTATTTATTTATATTTGTAATAAGGACAAAAGTCCAATTTTTTGTGCGGTTAATATGACCGATGATGAAAAATGTAAGCATTATACTGGTTTCCCCAAATATGCCGTGTTTATTGTACTGGTTGATTTGTTAGAAACTGGTATGAATGGTGAGAATGTCAAACTTGTGTCAGTTCCCAATGCTTACACAGGCCGTGTACGTAGACAATGGCTCAGTGGCAAAGAGCAGTGATGAGGTTACAGAGAGTCTTCTCCATTTAACGTCTGGAGTGGCTGTTTAGAATTGACAAAAGTACAGTCAGCCTAATATTTGTCAGTTGGGTGAACTTCATTTACCTTTGTCTGTCAGCAATAATAAATTTCAATATAGACTGCACTGAGTTCTACTGTGAAGCTCCCACATCGCTAGAACTAAAGGGAAACGTGTATTCAGACTATAAGGGTAGGGACACCTATAAGGCCCTTGTAGGAATTGCTTCTCACTAGAAGTGTTTCTTTTGTTTCCCACCTTTATTATGAGAATTTATCTGGCCGAGAAAAAAAAAGTGGTCTTCTCAACCCAAACATGTTTGATGATGGTGATGAAATAATGGCAGATAAAGGACTTAACATAATAGGTCTTACTGACAAAATTGGGGTGAGGCTCAACTTGCCAATTTTTCTTGGATCCAGGGGTCAATTTGAAGCTAATGAAACTGTTATTAACCAGAAAATAGCTTCCAACAGAATAAACATGGAACATTTTATATATAAGGTTAACACGTTTTGACTTTTAGACAGAACAGTTCCACTGTCTCTGCATGGATCTGTTAATCAGTTGTGGACAGTTGCAGCTCTATTGACATCGCTTCACTATCCAACCATATCTGCATGAATCACTAGTGACCTGAGCACCAAACTGTGGTGGAATTTAAGAGGAGGAGTCAGACTTATTTTTTAGACAAACAAGATTGATCAGACGTTTAAAAAGTGCACCCCTTTTATTTTTCTACAGTCAGTAACCAATATGTGATTTTTGCTAACAATATCCATGTGTTTTAATGTAATTATAATAAGAAAAATATATGCCCGGTTACAGTTATAACAGTGAAAGTTATAACTCATGGGATAGTATCATTCTTAAACTGTGTTTCCAGCTTAAGTTCTTTCAGATGTTCTGCTCTGGCACAGAACAAATTGCATGCAATTCCTGTGGATTCTGGCCTTGTTTTTTTTAACTGTGGTGTTCATAACTGAAGATTTAGAGACATTCTGTTGCCGCCTTTGTGGTACTGTCCAACAACATGGTTTTATAGTACAGGATAGAAGTTCAGGCCAGGGATGCACTTCGATACTTCCACAGAAAATTTGGCATTGACCTTCATTAGTGCATAAACATGATTACTTCAAACACCTTTGCCAGCTCTACATGTACAGTAAGCATCTTTAACAGCTGAAGATAACTTTTTCTTATAGCAAAGCATAGTTTGTAATTTTCCTTTCTGTAGCAAAGCATAGTTTGTAATTTTCCTTTCTGTAGCTAGCTCTACAAATGGCTCCAACATAAAAAAAAATTACCTTCATTCAAACAGCTAATGCTGAACTGGAAATTATCATTTAACAGCTGTTCAGTTCTCTTATTCAACTTAGCGATTTTTCTAAGAGTGAACAAAGGCAATCCATCCAAACTTCTAGTCCAAGGACTCCCCGAGTCTAAGGAGGAGGTTCAGTAATTTCCTGTAAACAAAATGAGTCCCGTTAGACATTAAATACATTGGAAGAATATGATGGATTACAGAACGCTCACGCAGATTTGTTATGTAATTTTTCACCATAAATTAAGCCACACTTTAAGCATTTAATCAATCAACAACAGTAGAACAGTTTGTCGGCAAGTTTACAACTTACCTCGTCTAAAATCCTCTTCACTGTTATCACAAGAAACACCTTGATCAAAACTCCCTTGAGCATGCTGATTTGTAGTTCCAGTTTCAGTCCCATCCCATTGCTTTTGTAAAAGACTGTCATGAGGGTTTAATACAGCAGATGTTCTTCCATTCTTAAAGTAGTATTCTTGGATTCTAAAGATAATTTGTGAAAAAGAAAGCAAAGTAAGCTTAAGGAGGAGCCCTAAGGTTATGTTTGAAAACTGATTATTCAGGTTATTTGACAAACTTGCAAGACTTACCTTTGAATACATGCCACTTTCGTTGGCAGTCTTTTAAGGTTATCTCCTCTACATTTCAGCCAAAAGTAAAGCTCATCAATTCTATATGAAGCCAAGCTTGCAAGATTTAGGTTTATACCAGTAAGTCAGTATGTCCAGACCTTCCAGTTGTGTCAGCCATGACAGTACAGCGTGGTCAAAGATACATCTTAGGCCTCGCTTTCGTGCAATGGGAAACCGGAAGTCGGAATTATGCGAAGCGTCTATCATTATATTTTTTACATGTCATAGATGATATTTGAAATAATATTTATGTTGTCATTGTTTCAAATTTGTAATTCACTTTCTTTCATGTTGTCATGGTTTTAAAATTCTCCGGGGAAAAAATCCTTCATAAAATGGGTCTTCTTGAATTCAAGAAAATGTGCTAAAAGTGAATAGCTGGAATATTTGGCTTCAAATGTTTAAAAAAGCAGACGTTAGTCCAACTTAAAGGGGCTATGTCAGCTGGAGAGCATGTGCTCTGAGGTTATGCAAATTACTTTCAACTGTCAAAATTCTATTGTTTTTAACGCATGACTTTCTCCATGTGCGCTCTGAGGTTATACAAATTACTTTCAACTGTCAAAATTCTATTGTTTTTAACACGTGACTTTCTCCTTGTTCTCTGTCACGTCAAGGCTCCGAATTTAGAGAGGTTAACAAACGAAATGGGTTTAGATAAGGGATATTTCGATAGAATTTACGGAACGTTTCTTCTCTGGTTATGCTAGATCAAGAATAAAATTGTGACGACAATTTTACTTGTAGTTTTGGTGTAAAAACGCATGCCATTCATAAAATAGTGCGCAAACAAAAATTCAACAACAACATATTGTCTTATTCAACAAAATAAATCGAAGTTGTATTTTACAAACAAGCTACAAAAGACGCTACACCGAAGATAAAGACCAAGACTGTTTCAAATCATTAACAATTAGACTTATCTGTCGCTAGTGATTTTATAATTTAGATGCTGATAGAACAAGAGACATCAAGTCTTTGTTTTGATCTTAGGGAAACATACATTATCGCGCAAAATTGTTCGATCGTGCCGAATCACTGCGACGTCGAGAAAAACAGAACCAAGCATCATTGGTATACTACTCCACTATAAGCAGTCCGTTGATAAAAAGGAAAAGTAAACTCTGCTATTTTCCAAAAATATGCTCGAACACAAACAGTTAAAAAACATGGCATTTACAGGATCTAACTCGTACTAAGGTGCCTCTCTAAGTCCGTTGAGAACAATCTGGACGAGCAAACGGTCGTGTTTATCTTTGCTGTGAATCCATATAAATACAAGAAGGAATCTAGCCGAATTTTATAATGTTTCCTTCGCCAGGAGTTTCGTTTGGTCACGAAACTCATTGCCTGATGCTCTTGTAATCGTTTACCAAAAACAGCCGCCGCCAACTCGATAGCCGCTTCATTATATGTCCACATATTTTGAGCACAAGAAAAATCCAAGAGCCAGCAACCTCTAAAATAACTCAATACAAAGGTTCTGTGAACTATAGGGAAGATTCCATCAAAGATTCCATCACTCATCGTGGAGTAGCCGTCATTAACTCTGCCATTACAACGGCCGCTGATAAGAGGACACAGCAAATCCACGTAAAAACATTCCACAGGCAAACAATTTCAAAATAACGCCAAAAAATTATTCTGTAATCACCATAGAACGATTCTTAATACAAAACTTCGCTAACTATGGCTAGCGATGGCTGAGATTTAGACAGATAAAAACAGCCTTCCAAAATCTCCGACAGAACTTGAAAAAGACGGGCCAACTTTTTCAAGTTTGTTTTCATTGGCTCGCGCATGCGTGTGGGGTGACATAACCCCTTTAACAAACAGTGTCCTTTAGTTCTAAATATTTAAAGATTCCCCGTTTTAAAGATTCCGGCTTTTAAAGATTCCCCGTTTTAAAGATTCCCGCTTTTAAAGATACCCCATTTTAAAGATTCCCACTTTTAAAGATTCCCTGTTTTAAAGATTCCCCGTTCCCTGATTCCCCATTCCTTATTTTACAGATTGCCTTCTAATAGGGTGCCAAACATGACATGTTCTGCCGCCAAACATTATTTTGAAGTTTGATAGCTGTCAAAGCAAACTGTCGCACCAAAGTTTAAAGTTGTTTACTGTGTAGCATGAAAATTTTGCAGGAGTTTTATTTTGCGGATTGGCGATTTTTTGTGGTTTGCGGGAACAAATTTTTGCGGTTCGAGATGAGTGAAATTTCTGGTGGGAACTAATTTTTGTGATTCTCTGTTCAAGTAGCAGAATATTTAAGTGGAAGAAACCTTAAATGGTATTTTCAACTTTTATTTTACGGTATGTTGAGTCAAAGTTCACGCTACTTACATATTTAATGGAGAATAATACGGTAATCACTGTAATATCTTACTGCACAAAGGGACTCAACAACAGCAACACAAAACAAAAGCCTATCCCTACCATACACAACAAGTCCATTAAAAGCAGAGCTTTTAATGTGACTGAAGCGAGTTAATTTTTGCGGACTTGCTTTCAAGAATTATTCTTTGGAGTTTTACAACTCCAGAAATTCTTCTTAACGTCTTGCGACGAATATTTTGTTGATCGAAAACAAATCAAGTCGACAAACAACTGCCTACTTTGCCTAACGCCACCCCAAACTTCAACAGCTTGGCGGCAAAACATGCCATGTTTTCACCCAATTAGAACATGTTTTTTCCTTACGTCTACATGCTTAGATGCAACCGATGGAAATTCCATGTACGTTTTTGACTGAATAAAGATATTTTATTACCTCCTTTGCTTAATACGCTAAATAATTTCGGCAACATTTGAATAAAAACAACTAAGCTCAGCTGTCTCCGGTGATTTGGGAAGAAATTTAAAAATGGCGTCCCAACATGGGTAAAAACCCCAAACTTTAGCGTTTCATCACGCGAAGAAACGAATTACTAATAAAACACTCACCGCGCAGTGGACTTCTTGAAGGATCGATCTTCAAAATTTTGATTGCCATTTGTTGTATAAAACTCTAAGCAATTCACAATCTTCTCAGGCGACATAAAAACTGCTGGAAGGACGATGAAATTGCGTGTATCGTTTTCTAGGCTCAAAATTCGAGGATTTACTCCATTTTCCTCCGTTTTTTGGGCTGCGCAACTTCCTCAACCCTTTCCGCCATGTTTTTCACTCTCGAGGGCTTCAGGGGCGCTTTCGTTCTTCATTGGTTCTAAAACAAAAGCTTTTCTTTCCCCTCACGCGTAAACAATGGCGTGGCCGTTCGTTGCTATGGGAGATCACCCGATTGGGGGATTCCGCTGTAACGGTAGACCGCGGGCGGATTAGAACAAAGTATTTTCGTTTCGCTTTCAAAATAACATTCCGGCGGGAAAGACGGTTGGCTTTTGTAAAAATGTCTGTTATTGATCAGGAGGAAGCTCGCCAGGAGTTTGATATCGTCTTAAAGGTTCTGGGAGAACGACAAAGAACTGAAGAAGCTCATGCACATAGCGAACATTACGAGCACCTCACACGTTCTTTGTTAGACATGCTTACGAAGGAATATGGCGATCGTTTAACGTTTCGGATATACGGAAGCACGGCTGAAGACTTAAAGTGTCTCGAACCAAATAATTTGGGAGATGTGGATATCATGCTATTTCCGAACGTTATTTTGATCCACGACGAACTTATTGAGTATTCACGCCATAATCCATTGTACGTTAGAATCAAAGGAAGTAATGACTTTGTGTTGAAGAACTGCCTTGAGAAAGACACCGAGTATGTGTCTACTTCAGCCATAAGAAGTTTTGATCCTGCAATTTACGGGCATTTTGCTTATGATATAGGACAGGTCATGCCAGTAGAAGAATTTGCAAATGGTCCGGGTGCTTTTCTGAAATGTTCCTGTTATTTGGAGGAACACAGAAACACACCAGCGATACCCGTAAATGTTTATTTCGCGCGATTATGGAAAACTAAACTTCCGAGACATCTTGAAACTACAATAGGCGCGCCAAGCGGAAATATTGGGAATCTGACTGATATAAAACGCGTCGACGTAAACGAGAAAGAAGAAGCATCTCCAACAGATGATGTACGACGGCACTCTTTGCCACCAACAGATGACTCCAGCTCTCATGATCTAATGCTCGATCAAAATCAGGATAAAAAGGATTCATCTGTTGGCTTTTATGCTCGCTTGATGGAGCATCTTTTTCCTTCAGTATCAAAAGCAAGAGAAACTCAATTTGACGACGAAACAAGCTTCGAAGGCAACGAAGAACTGCCATCGATTCACCAGCAAGTACTCAGTCCTGTTGATTTTGTCCCTGCCTTCAAGTGCCAGGGATGGCCGAAGGTTGCAGAGGAGTGGCCACAAAGAAAACGCAAATGGCCTTCACCAAAGACTGTTGACAAAGTAATCCAGGAAGGGTTCCACTTGGTGGTAAAGGCCCCGCCAAACGGGGGTGATCACACTTTGGACTTCAGACTCTCCTTTTCTCATGCAGAATATTTGTTAAGCCAAGAGATGAATGATGTCCAGCGAGAGTGTTACCGTTGCCTCAAAAAGATTTACAGAAGCCATCTCATGACTGTGTCACGAAAGAATTTGGTGACGTTTCATCTGAAGACCATCCTTCTACACGCAATTGAAGAAACTGGCCCTGAGATGTGGACTGACAGCAATAGAGCTGAGTGCATGATGCATCTCCTTGGCAACCTTTTGGAAGCCTTGAGAACAAAGTATTTGCGACATTACTTTGTCAGATCATACAATCTGTTTTGCAGTGACTACTTCGAAAGCAATGAAATTCTCGAGTCTTTAGAAGCAGTAGTATCCCAAATCATGAAAGACCCACTGTATTTTACCAAAAAGTTGATCCAAGATGTTAATAGGACAAAGCAAGATGCCAAGAAAAAATCTACTCCTACCAGTGAACCTGCTTTCTTTGAAGACCCTACTATTGAAAGCAAACATGGTGAAGAAAAAAAAGCTTTCTTCACCTCAGAGGAAAAGGATAGATCTGTGTTTGATCCTGTATTGGTCACAAAATTCTTGGGTCATCACTGTGATCATGCAGTAACAAAATGTCACTTCCATAATCTTAAGAATCACTTCATTGCTACTTTCATTGAGGTGTTCGATAAGGCATTTTTTGACCCTGATTACCCGCTCGAACTGCTCAATTCGGTAGAAAGGTCTACAGTGGAAGATCTAAGAAACCTGGGGGGGACCTTAGTGGTGACTAGAAGAGATCATGAACAATTTGCAGCTGCCATCGAAACATACTGGAATGTGTTTGGTCATATAAATGTGTTGACTGGCATGACTTCAAAACACCATGTGCTTATGTCATTAAAAAGAGTAACCAGACTCCTCAGCTACTTTTTAAAGGATAAAAACTGTGCCAGAGACTCAGAAGCTATTAACAGAAAGGTGATGGAAGATTGTTTTGACCTCAACCTCTTGGTTCCAGCTGGTTTTGGATATGTATTGCTACAAAAGCTTCTTAAATTTTTAGAGAAAGAAGACAATAGAAAAATATTGAGCACAATAATTTTAGAATTTCTCCCCGAATTTTCAGAAGTTTTTACGAACACGTACTTTCAGGAGAATCTGCCCAGTTTGGCAATGTTGCAAGGTCAACCACAAATTTTGAGCTTGAACGATATTCCACTGGACTGAAGAAAAGGTCATTCTGTGCACAGACAGACCCTTCCACGTTTTTTTCAACTTTTGACATGTACAAGTTATTAAGGAAAATCCGTCGACACCACTGGAAAGAGTGCCTTAAAATTAGTAAAAATGCCAAATTTGAAAGAGATACGTCTTAAGCGAGCGAGCAAAGTTATAGCTACACAAAGCTGCGAAAATTTACAGACATTTGTGTGGTGGGGGCCGACATAGTCTGCTACACAGCAGTTTTTAGAGTCGTCACGCAACGCTCCTCCTTGCGTGACGACACTAAAAATGGCTGTGTAACAGACTAGGGCAGACATAGCTCCTCAAAGTCGCGAAATTTTAGAGTCTTCATTTTGTGTTAGCAGTTATGGTAGAACGAGATAAAAGTAGTTGGCTAAGGATGGCTAACTAGCTGGCGGTTTTGGCCGGCTACCAGCCGTAATTGACAGCCCTGCAGTTGTTAGCCTGCGTGGCAGGCGTTCGAAAGGGAAGGGGAAGGACGAGGCCGCACGTGAGGGAGGAGGGGAACGCCTGCAAGCAAGCCATTGTTTTTGCCACCCAGCCCACTAATAAACAAAATAACAAAAATAACGCAAAATGGATACTAGATAAAAATATTATATATAGAGGATATTACACGGTGGCGAGAAGATATGAATTTTATGTTCGAGTGGCAAGAACAATATCTCACGCGTGAGCGAAGCGAACGAGTGAGATATTGTTCTTGCCACGAGAACATAAAATTCATATCTTCGAGCCAACGTGTAATGTTCTTTTTATTATATGGAGAAACCAATTCAACAAAAGCAAAAGGCGGGAATCGTGACGTCATTGAACGATACAACACTCACAAAGGTGACATACGGAAAATACGCCACTCGGGTCCCGGATGAAGTGGCGTATGGAATCTACGAGTGGTTTAGTTCCCAGTAAAACACTCTCCTCCATATAATAAATATAAATATGCATGCAAAAAGTCTATGTTAAAATATTATAGGTTATAAGCTAACAGCTAATTTAAAATAATGAGTTTTTAACCATGCCATAAACGTTTTGAGACTGCCCAAAGCTCTCAACTCGTCTGGAAGGGCGTTCCACAGGGTCGGCACGGCTGCAAAGAAAGCCCTGTCTCCTGTTGTCTTCTTGGTCTTGTTGGGCAGGTCGAGCAGTAAGTGTTGTATTTGATCACAGGTTATAATTTGACTGTGGCTTAAGTCTGATTAATTGATGAATAAATGTGGGAGCACTACCATGCAGAGCTTTGAATGTGTATACAACCAATTTAAACATACGGTATTTAACTGGTAGCCAATGCAAGTCTTTCATAACAGGACAAATGTGATCTCAGTTGTTACGTAACAGGTATAAAAGGCTGGTTTACACTCTACCGGTCAGCATGATTTTGTAAAGCAAACTTGAAGCCGTAGCGAATCACAAAAAATCCAGCCTGATTTTTCATTCTGGCCTTCCCTTATAAGACACAGAGATAAAACCAAAAAATTGTAACGTGTACATTGGCCACCACCGAACACCGGCTACATTTCGTGGCTGCCCAATTAGTGTGATAAAATAAAGGTGGTGTAGGTGGGCGGTTGGGTTATTTTGTTTGGGAAGAATTTGTTTTCCAAGCCTTCTACTGTGATCAAAGATAATTGGGATTTTGTGGAAATACATATAAGATTATTAACTCGATGTAAGATTTGTTTCAATCTTGGACTGTTTGCAAATTAATTTCTCCCTAAAATCGCCGCGGCCCTCCCTCAAAAGTCATATGAATCCAGCGGTTACAAGTTTATTATCTGACACAGGTAAATTATAAATTTACAAACAGGAGCTTCCCTTTAAGCCCTGGCCAAATCAATATATTATAAGGGCCTGCCAATAAATAAATAATAAAATGGAGCTTCGAGTGTACCTTTACGCAGCTATAATAACCCGAAAAATGGAGCACTGATGAAGAGAGGGGAGGGAGGATGAGCACACCTTCGACCTCAGCTTTGTTAGTCAAATGACTATTTCGAGCCACCGATGTAAAATTGTAAAAACTCTTTTACCTTTCTATACCTTTTAACTTCATCGCTGTTATGACGAATTGCACTGTGGGACCACTGAAGTTATCCTTTCGTCTGTTGATCATCTCGACGGAAAACTGGATCTCAACACGTGAACCCGTCCACCAAAACATCCTCACAGTGCGTTGTTGTTGTGCTTGTTTGTTTGTTTTTTGAATGTACATTAACAGTATTTGCTCTTAGAAAACTAGGTGCAATGAATTCTGTGTTTTTTTTAGAGCTGAGTTTTCATCATCGTGTTAAAGCAATACAATAAATTAAAAGGAAGTACTTATGCGGAAGAAAAGCACGAAAAAGTGACAACAATTACACTTTGAGGGAAAGTTAAATGACTAAGCACGCGAAAATAAAGTAATAACATTAGGAATTCCAGAATCCAATTGATACTTTTTCTTATCACACGCAGAGTTCCATCTATATTTATGCATCACCTAACCAGTCTTTCGGGCAAACTTAAAATGCTCAAAATGATTCGGGTCTTAGGTGCCTTGTTTAAAAACTCATTAGGCCAAAGTCACAACCGAGGGTGGGGGTTAGAGATTGTTGGGGGGGATTGTTTTGACCGGTAGCTTTGAATTTTTTTGAAGAATTATTGATCATTTGAGAGGCTATTTCAAACACGACATAGGGTTTGATCCGATATCCAGACAACTCAAAGTCAGCGGCGAAAAAAAGCCGCCGGCGCCTTGTTTTTCGACTCACTTCGAGGTGTTTGGAAATCGGGCGAAATACTCCCTCTCGTGTTTGATATATTACATGATCGCTTACATGATGGGGTACTAGTTCATCATATCCTCTGGAGCTCCCAGTGGCACAACATGCCATGGAAACCAACGCTGAACTGGCGATACCATCATACACTGATCGAACCTAAAACAAAAATGGTTTTACAGTTAGATTCCTGCTAGAAGAGGGAGTGAAAAATACATGTCTAATGTAGTTAGAAACTGAAGGAGCTGTGCGACAACTAGAAGTTCAACACAGTTTTGGTAGCTTACGCCATCCACTCCATATGAAAGGATGGCCGTCTCTCACTCGTAAAGAAGTGCGGCAAAAGAGAGGCAAACAAAACAAGTGTATTTCCTAATCGATAAGCGATTGATTTGAATTGGGCGAACACCAGTGAAGAGATACAGAGGAGGGTAAAGGGGAGAGAAAAAAAAAAGAAGTATGAGGAAGTATTTAGGAGGCAGCATGTCCGAGCGGTTGGAGCGCTGGACTTGCAATTCGGAGGTCCAAAGTTCAAGTCCCGCCCTGACCGCCAGCTGGATTTGTTCTCGGTAGTCCCAAGTTCAAATCCTCGGCCATGCTTGTAAATAACCAACTGGTTTGCCTCCTGCCAGTTGGGATTCTTAACCCTGTTAAGTTCAATTTGAATTCTTTGTTTCAGACATTTTCTTGGCCCACCCAGTTAGCATTAGTGCTGTAAATACTGCCCAGGGTAAATAACGGAATTATTATTAGGAGCAAAACGCTAAATAGCATTGATATTATTTTGACCTCACTAACCAATGAAACATTGGATTAATCTATCCCGTCACAAATTGAGAACAAAAAGACAAAGGATTGTGTGCCGTCAGGAAGCTTTCAACATGAACCACGGCACCGTTGTTTTAATCTTTGATGTTTTCCGCATTTGATAATCAGTCTCCTCTACTAACTATGGTTTAATGAAGCTATAATGAGACCTCTGTATCTTCTCTCGAAGATGATAATTATTTCATGGTCTATGTGCCATATAAAGTCGATTGGACAAGACCGCTGTAAATGGTGCAAGGATCAGAAATGTCAAATGCACCCTGATTACTGACACATAATGGAAACTTACCTTAAATGGACTAGGGTTGTCATGAGTAACATCCATAAACAGAGCGTGGGCGATGCTTGGAACAAGAGGCTTTACGTCTGAGGGATGCATGAACGCACCAACGGGTTCACCACCATAGCGATAAATCAAACGTCCTTCTTCATGTGGATCATGTGCATTCAAAGCCTCTGTCAACGAAATGGGTCAATAAATAGTCAATTGCTGTGTCTATTTGGAATTCTATTCCACTTTCTGTTAAGACTCTCAACATATCTAATTTTCGTAAAAAAATTAAATCACTACTCCTTAATGTTCTAGATAATGAAGATAATTATCTTAAGGTTAATTATTTAATAGAATATTTTATGAAGTTAACCTGATATGTTGTATATACCTCCAGTTGTAATTTTCGTCTTTTTCAAATAGCAAAATCCCCTGTACTTGAATTTATATGTAAGGTGTTTCTTTCTGTATGTTATTGTATTTCTTTTCTTTTCTTTGCTCTTATGTAGTTTAATAACGTCTTTATTTAAAGTCTTGCCCTGCCTAGATTAGCAGTATTATACTACTACATGAGAAATTTCTGCAATTTGATTGGCTTAGAGAAGTGGTATTTCAGCTTAATTTGAAATACCTACATGTGAAAATTACAAAACGTTTGTGGGTAGTAGTATAGGTGGTTTTCATGCAATCTGGAGAGACACAAATAACAATGGTGAAATGAACAAATGCTGGTGGACAAACAAAGTGAGCTGATGAGCGATCTTTTGTTCACTGTCCACCAGCATGGCAGCGATGACGTAAAGTGAAAACCACCTATATAGAGGATATTACACGGTGGAGCGAAGATATGAATTTTATTTTCAAGTGGCAAAACAATATTTTACGAACGAGCGCAGCGAGTAAGTAAAATATTGTTTTTGCCACGAGAAAATAAAATTCACATTTTCAAGCCACAATGTTATTATTATATAGACCAAAAGAATGGATAAAATAATAGAGGGAAATTACTGAAATCACGTCATCGATAAACTCACGTGTGAGATTATGGAAAGTAAACCACTTGAGTGCCGGATTAAGTTTTTATGAATTTTACGAGTGGTATATTTTTCAGTAAAACACTCGTGTCTATAAAATAAATAAAAATACACCCGCACCTACTTCGGCTATGTTCACACTACACAAGATAGCTTTTGGTGCCACGAAAGGCTATCCGGAAATCTGGAATAGCGTGAATGCTGCCTTACTCTCACCAAGCCCCTTGAAGCCTGTGCTGAGGAGGGACCGCCGGGCACTTTTCGCAAAGAGCAATGGGGTTTTCGTAGCAAAGTATTTTTCTACGCCAATCCATGTCACAGATAGTACACCTATTTATAGACGTAAAAACTTATTGGCTGCGCTAAAGACTTGGTCAGAGTTGTGTCCAGACTACGAGTAGTCCTCATTATTGCTCAGGGATAGTAGAGGAAGCGAAACGCGAGCGCACCTGAAAATTAACCCTTCGCGAGAAAGTCGAGACGCGGCACGCACTACTCGTAGTCTAAGTTGTGACGAGCTACAAAATGGGACTGTTCTGGAGACAAACTTTGACCCAGTTTCCCGCGTAAGCTGTTAAGAAGCAGCAGGCTGTTTACAGTCCCCTATTTTTCGTAAGATCAACGAGATCGAGCGCTTAGTGTGACAGGTGGCTACCTTACTTTCAAATTTACGCGTTTAAACCCCGACGCCTAACCCCTCCGTACATCTGAAACCAAGATGGCCTGCCGTTTACCCTGAGTATCACAGGTTTTTTCTCGCGTGCGGCGGGATGCTTCGGTTTCGGCCGCAGTCGCGCGGGTCACTATTAACCCATTCGCTCCTGGAGATTTTGCCGAAAAACGCGTTTTGAAGCTAGTCGAGTGGTTTTCTGGTCACTGTCGTGCTATAAAGAGCTAAAACTTACCACAAACCGGTTTACAGGTCGTACACTTGGCGGCCTTCTGATCCAGATGCAAAATATCAGCTTGCGAAGTTCGGGCATGCGCAGAAAGCAAAATTTCAACAGTTTTTGGGTTTAAAAGTGACACAGCAGTCTTGACTTTTACTTTTCGCTTTCTCTCCTCCCTTCTTTTTTCGCTTTTCTTGCCTCATTTTTTTTTCTCTTGCTGGGCATTTAGTAGGCTTGATTTTGGTGGGAAGAGTTTTTAGGAAAGCTTTTAGGATCTTAGGATTAGGTGAAAGGAAAGGTAGGTGGGTAATGGAACAAGATTTTCATGGAGATTTTCAGGTCCTTGTCACGTGGTTTTTTGCTTCTTTCTCCGGTGTCCTTGACTGAATTGTGCTCATTCTGGTATGGTTTGAAAGATCTCTTCACTCTGCACAAGTTAGCGAAGAAAGTTGTCCTTGACCGTTAAAACTTATGACGTCACAAAGGGTAGAAAGGACCTGGATCCGCACGGGCGGTTACGGGCGGTTCAGGGGCGAATGGGTTAAGACTTGACCGAAATCGAAAACCGCCCATGAAAGGACTCGGGAACCCAGGGTAACTCCTGTTACAATAAACTATTGATCTTGACGATCTTACGGAAAAACGGGAACTCTGAACAAATTTAAAAAGCCTAGCTTCCCCAAAACAGTCTTATAGTGAAATTCGGCTCAACAACCTCCCTGTTTAACCGCAACATCCAATCGCAATCTCATACCTCTTATAAGCGACGTAATGCCTAATCGATTGACAAATATGTTGTCTGTGTTTTCAGAGCCAGTGAAAAGTTCCGCCGTAACATACAGGTCTGGTTTAACTTTTCTGGCGGCATCCACAAAGTACTGCAATAAATGATGAAAAGAATCAGAACTGATCTCGTGATGACAGTTTATGGAATCCTGGTCAAAATAATGTTCGTTGATTGCTCAATCATATGTACATCCTTATGCTAAGATAGTTTATTATTGTACGGGAAAAACGTGCATTGCAGAACCTCGCGTAGCACGTAAGATCGGGAAGGTGGACCGCAAAATGTTAGGGATGAGCAGGGTGATACTGACTGGGGAGGACGGGTTTCAACAAGGGAAGATGGAAGCTTTAAACAAGGTTGTCAACGTTGATTACTCGCAAACAATGTGCCTTGCATCTTATAAAACTGAGTTGACACAATCAAGGAAATTTTTAAAACACAAACTCTGACTCTTTTCCACTGCACCTTAGCTGCTTGACTACGTACTACAGGTGCGGTGTTACGGGTAGCAACTTTTCATGCAAAATTGTTGGAAATTAATGTTGCTTGTTTTAGAGCGGGCAAATGTTTTCGCACAAGAATATTTCTTTGCTTAAAGTTGCAATGTTGTTGCGCCAAGGCTCTTCTGCTTTCAACAAGATTGTTGCCCAACAAGATCAGCAAGCGGATTGCAAAACGAGCGACATCGTCATGCAACTCGTAAAAGTTGCATGAGTTTGCTCTTCGTATTATTGCGTCCTAAGACCTCTACTGACCTCTGCAACATGAAGCGGCGTGCTGTGACAGTTGTCCAACCGAATGCCATCAAACAATCTGAAATTAATACAGTATTTAGCATACAGACTAAATCTCTGAAATAAAATCTGTAAGCTAGTCCTGCTCCCACTTTCTTTTCCATTTCTATTCTTATTCAAATTTCCACTTTCACAGATTTTCCCACTTCTGATTTTTCTTTCCATTCTCAATTCCATTCTTCTAATTTTATCCCATTTCCCATTTCCTTTCCACTCCCATTCTTATTCTCACTGCCATTTTCACTCCTATCAGCAATGATAAAACAACACACCTTACTCATGCAGACGGCTATATAACCTTAATAGATCTCATTTTTCATCTTGTTATTAGGGTCTTTATTCTCAATATCATTTATCCTTGTGAAAATTTCATTTTCACATTTGTTTCACCGAGCTTAAAATTTACCATCTTTCATTCTTTGATCGTTTATACTTTTTTCGGCTTCCCTTTCCCTTCCCTTACAAAATTTGTTCCCACTATAGTTTCCTGTGCACATCATAGACAACAACACTCAATGCACAAAAAACTATAATTTTGGCTGACGAATCAAATCATAAACGAAAAGTACCTTAACTGAAATTGCCCACCGGTTATAGACCGTTCACAGTCCACTATTTTTCCGTAAGAACGTCAAGATAAAGCGCTTACCGTCACGGGCGGTCATCTTGGTTTTAATTAATGTAATGTCATCAGATGGCGTGCACCGGATTTTATACATGTAGCTATAACGGGGGTTACCGGGGAGGAAGGCCCCCTCCCAAACCGTCCCCTGCCTCTTAACAAGATTTGAAAGTCATCTACAGGCCACACTCGATACACTTGAAACCAAAATGGCCGTCCGTAAAGCGGTAAAGGTAGGTGCTCGATGCCCACGATCTTACGGAAAAATAAGGACTGTGGTTAGTAATACTCTCATCTCCTGCACGCGCTAATCTACTTGTAGAGCAACATTCATCTCACCTTGCACAAATCTGTGTATATTGAAGCATGTGGTTCCAAAGGAAAGGCGCATCTTCAGGTTTTTGTCCATACCGCAGTTTAACACTATCGCCCCAGGCAATAAGTTCACGTCGAAGATACACCAGTGAGCCTGGCGCTGCAAAGTCGTTCAGTGGATCTCCTCCCCATATCCAGCCTTGGGCAGCCATACAAAGTTTGGCCTTGTCAGAGAACATGAGTTGCTCCTCCTCTTCAATGGTATCACAATCACCAGATGTTATAAAGTAGCTGGAGGTTTAAGACAATAGAGACCCCTAGATTCTAAGAGGAGTAGACAGACGAGTACGACTACGAGTACGAGATTTCCTCAATACTAAGTAGTGAACCAGCGTCATTTTGGCGGGAAAACGTGATAGTTGTCGGCATTTTACTACGAATTTTAGCGAGAATGTCGAGTTAGCGGACACAAGTTATAAAGTGTTATGGGTTTTATTATTTTGCGGCTGGAAAATAGCTTAACCTCTTTCAATAAAGATAACAGTGCTAATTTGTTTGGGTAAAAAAAGATGTACAATTAAGCTATCCGGATTGTTAAATCTCGTAATCGTAGTCTTTCTCGTCCTAGAATCTAAAGATATCTAATGAGAATATGAAAACAAATTGCGTTATTGAAGGGGTTACTAGAAAACGCTAACTCCAAGGTTAAATCTTTGTTAACCAATTCACTTCCATTTCTTATGTTCCAGGTTTTTACAGCTTTCCGTGTTGCCTTGGTGAAGAGAGAGACCGCAGGTTATTATTTCGTTACGTTTGCTTATTTTCGGGATTTAAAAAACGCCGCAAAATTTAATGCTCATGAGCAGTAAAAAAATTATGACGACGGTAGCGAAAACGACTCTTAAAAAGCGAATTCACGCTATTTCATAAATTCACTATTCCATGAAATGCTAGGTGAGCTTTCGCATGAAAACATCATGTTTTGTTTTTTTGACACGTGAAAGGATCACCATTGCTATGTTATTGCAGATAACCTGTTAAGATTTGTTGGTATCCCATTCGTAGATTTTAACGCCAAAACGTGAAAAAGCCTTTCTTGGAACAATAGCCATTTGCACGATGACATCATTTTACTACTACGACCAGAATCCTTTAGGGTTTTGCTTTCTTGCGCTAATTAGGGCTTTTGTTATTCAAACCTCACTGGGATAACAAAATTTAAATGTGAAAGGAAAAACGAAAAAGATTCTGGTCGTAGTAGTAAAATGACGCCATCGTGCAAATGGCCTATTGGAAGAATGACATGTCATTGTTTCCTGCGACCAATCAGGAGAGACCTTCCGAGCAGCTCCTACACTACTCCTTTTCTTTAGAGAATAAGCACGGATTGTTTCGTATAAAAATTCTCAAACGTTAAAGAACTGACGACTAATGCCCAGTCCTCACGGAGATTTTTGAAACCACATCAAATGTTTTAAAAGGAAACAGCAAAAATGCAACAGGTTAGATTAGCAAAATAACAACTTTGCACATGCATCACGTTTTTTTGTACATTTGTTAGCCATCATTGCACGGCTACAACGTGAGAGTGCCTAATTTCGCGTTTTTTTGAGGACGGGAACACAAGATTTCCTTTCATGAACTTTGATGAAATCCTTCAGAATTCAACTCCAAAAAAATTTCCCACATATCACAAATTAAACGAGATGGAAAAAGCGCGATAAAGTTTGAGGTAGCACGAATTCTTGTTTAAGTGACGTCTTCTGAGCCGCCGGTAGTATAGGAGGGTCCGGTTGGGCCGTTTTTTTTTGTTTTTTTTTTACTCCTCCACCACCACCATCACATTTAAATTGTTTCCCTCCTCTTCCTTCTCATTTTATAGAACTTGCATGATTACGTTACGGCTCAGTGATTTGAAGACACAGGCAAGTTTGAGTTTACTTCTTAGACACCATGAATTAACCAATGAGAACGTTTCGTATTTTCTAATTAACCAATCGAAAGCAATGACATTTATCGACCATACAGTAACTAGAAAACTTGTCAGACCGGTTAAACCACTTAAAATAGCACATGACCTTATCTTAATGAGATTCCTACGCATTTTATTCATGAGATAAAAAAGGTTATGACGTCATCGGTGTAAATGTATTCCTGCGCAAGTTAATGAAATTTCCCCCGCAAAAAAAAAAGGCCTAACCGGTCTCTTCTATACTACTGCCGTCGCCGTCCTTGTTGCTCAAACTCCTTTTTAACGGAATTCGACAGGGCCGCTTTAACCACTCTGGAGAGCGCTTCAAAAAAAAGATGTGGTCTCGATTAGCGGAATTCACTGGTTTGGTGTGAACGAAAGGCCAATTTGTGTCAAAAAAAAAAAAGAAATGATGTTTGTTGCTCTACTTACTTTGTTGCCAAAGGATATTTTCTGGTAACTTTTGCATATTTAGGGCCTTTGTCATCCAGGCGTTCATATCTCATGCTGTTTTGAACATTTTTAATGGCAGATTCAATGTGATCATTGATTTCATTATTCTTCACTGCTTCATTCAGATCAGTAAGATGCTTTTTTAAAGCGTCACAGCAAAGACGGAGCCTGTCTTTCTCATCCATAGCATCAGACCTGGGAAGTCAATCAAGAGTAATAATGTTGTTCTGGGCAAAAGAAGTCAATGCTCTTTACGCTTAGCTGAAGGGAGTCTCGTGCATAACTGAAAAGATCTATGCTCAATTTCACAAAAAAAATTAATTTTTGGAATTATAACAGGATTTTAACTATGGGCCAAAGCTTTGAAACGGTGGTTCATACTTTACACTTGTTTTGCTGGAAGGCTTAAATGTCGACTGTAAAATCATAACTCATAATTCCTTGAGTTTAGCCTGTTTTGCCAGTGACTTGAAATCAAATTCTTCCCAACACAAAGCACAATATTCTAAGGACGAAAAAAAAGCTGGACAACACTCTTTCAGAATCTAAGGTCAAGAAAGCTTATACTGAGGTTGGCAAAATCAGGGCAATTTCAGCCACCGTTAACAACGGCCTAACATTTGACTCAGAAGTTGTTAAGATCCTTGAAATCCTTTGTGGATACAGCTATAACATTTACAAGTGCATACATGGACAGATATTATATTTGAACGAGTTAGATAAATGGAGCAACTTGAAAGCCATAATTATAAAACATTAAGAGGACTTTACTTGGGTTACAGACAAAGTTGACGCCTGCTTACCGCTCTTTGTTAAACTTTTCCAAAGCTTTTGCCAAGTCTACTGTTGCTGAGAATCGTTGGTAGGATTTTCCAGTTGTGAGCTTGAGTGGTGGACTGTCAGTGCTTGATGAAGCACTTGCTGGTCCTCCAGAGTTTAAGACATCACGACGAAACTGTTCCACTGTCTTTTTTACATCCACAGAAAAAAACTCCCACAGTCTCAGTTTTGGCAAAACTTGATGACTGAAATTAAACACCCAGTAGTTAAAACGTTGGATAGTGCTATCCACAACATAAATCACTAACCAGTCAATAAGTATTAGGGAAACCAACTGTATTATGCACTGTAGAGAGATTTATCCAGGGAATAGGGTTATCTACTTTTTGTCAGATCATTTTGGTATTTTCTTGTTTGTTTGTTTGTTTTTAAGTAACTACCCATACATCTAACTCAATAACTCAATAACTTGACAATTTCTTATAATATTGGAAATCACTGGAGTCCAGATGGGAATCATGATAACGAGTCTGAATAACAATTCACATTACGAACCTAAATGCAGGATGAAATAAAGATCTTCAAAGTAGGGTTCTATTCCACATGGCAGTGTTCTCCCTCAGTAGAATTTTGGGAAGTCCAGGGGGTCTTCTGACTGATATTTTTAACAGTGTTCGTATGAAGCTTGCTGTAGCCAGAATAAGATTTTGATGAAGTCTTGCAATTGGGAATTTAATGTTAGTTCTTCACTTGGTCAGTAAGTAACAGTTATTCTTCTGTTTTTTCTGAGCCCCCTAAATGGCAGCTGCTTTCTCATAATCAAAGTCTTCTTCTGATTTTCAGTGTTTGGAATTAATAGATTTTGGAAGATTTGGTATCGTTTTAGGTCATGGTTTTTAAGCCAGGTGGCAATGATTTTCCAGTGAATTAAGCCAGGCAGCCCGCCTAGCCTTAGGCACCTGGGGAGAACAAAATTAGGTCTCAACCTTGCAATCTAAGGCTCAACCTATGCAAGGTAGTCCAAGACAGTCTTGGATTTTGGATTGCACAGATTACTTGTTGATTGGTGAAACTTGGGTTCCAGAATTCAGTTATTGTCCCTGGAATTCAGGAATTATTGAGAGCTGAATTCCAGATTACAACACCCAGGTTCTGGAATCTTACAAGGGGTGATAAGGTGTAACTGGTAAAAACAAACGTGCCCTTCATGTAAAATAATAAATAACTAAAGGAATTCTTACCGCAAGATTTCCCCAAAGCGATGAACATGTTCCTCAGTGTTAATTTCAGGAGGCAAGCCATCACTTGCCCATAAGCCATCAGCTACCTGACATGAAAAGTGCCAGAGAGCTCGATCCAACAAAAAAGCTGGTTTGAGGTGAGGGGAATTTTCTAGATTGTACGCACATTCAGGGTGTTTCCAGAGCCAAGGAGAGTTGTTAGCTGAGTGATTCAGTACAATGTCCACAACAGACAAAATCTTCCATTCCTTGCGTATCTTGTCAAGGAGGTCCTGGTAAGGTTAAAAACAGTTGAGTCAATTCAATGACCAAAAGCAAGCTAGTGAGCAGATCAAGGCCCAGTTTCCATGCAAAGCAACTAATGTGAGCTTTTTGTTTTGCTTTTTTTTCTTGCATAGCACTATATTTGGATAGCTCAGGGGGGTTAGATTAACAAAATATAGCTAACACAAAGATAGTAAAAGAAAATCCTTTCAGGTCAAACAGTTAGAAAACTCCCACTTTGTTATCCCACCAAACCCAGATTCTTATAAGCATAAAGCAGCTCTAGAATTTTGACTCTAAATACTACTTGCCACCCCTCGCTGAATAAACACCTGTCAACTGAAGTGTATGACTTATAACTCGCCATATACCGGTAACTTCATCTAATAGTGTTGTCCAGATTAAGAGGAAATAGGGAGCTGATGGGCCTACAGTTTATCGTAGGAATCAACAACCTGTCTACAAGCTTGGCACAAACCAGTACATATATCTAAACCAAACAAATTTAGCCCTTGTAATTTAAAAGTGTGTCACTTCTAGATGGTTGAGAAACAAATTTTGGATTTTTTTTCTTGATAATTGCATATAGTTTTATATTACTGTTACCTTTATTTCATCAAATGTAACCTTCTTCCCATCTGGTGAGTGATGTACAGGATTGACGGCTAGTTGATCTGCTAAGGAATATGAAGAATTTGACTTTCCGAGCTTCTGTATTGGTGTAAAATGGATCATATTGTAGCCTGTTTCTTTTGTCACCTATGAAAAATAACACTCTAATTAAAGTAAACAATTTATCATCATCATCATCATCATCATCATCATCATCATCATTATCATTTTCATTATTATTATCAATATTATTGAATCTACATGGAAGATAGTAAATCTTCATTCAAAATCAATATCATGGTACCATAGGTCCAGTTGCCGTGAAAGAAAATGCTTTGTGTTTCAAAAATAAATACTTCATTCTCTGTTTCTTTACCAGCTGGTGGAGACTGCGAGCAGTATCTCATTTTTCCTCTGAGTCACAGTAGATTGAGGTCTGGCCTGTGAGCAGGTTCTCCTCGTGCGAATGCGCGAGCGAGCAATGAAGCCACGAGGGGCCAAGGAATCTCCTCTCTTGTGCCTCTCGCGTGTCTACGTTTCTCGATATGCCCCAAATAGGGAGCTAACTTGCAGGCTAATTGAGAGCATCTGTGAGGGGAGAGTACAAAAGCACGAGGAATGACTGTGAGGAAAGAAGGGTGACTGCTCCTACTCTATGGCCAGTAGAAAGAAGAGCATTCCAGCACTTCAAAACAAGATAAATATTCTTCCAATTAAATCTGAATTGTCTTTTAGACACACGACAATTTTTTGTTATTGAAAGTTTATGAAGACACCAAAAACGTCTCTTTAAAACCAAGTTTGTCCCTACAGACATAGAGGATAGGATTTGAACCCTGGGAGACTGCTTGAAATAGTATATCTTGTAATTTAAAGAATGTAAACTGCCACTTTCAAGCCCCTCCCACATATAACACCCCCTTGCAGTTAGAGAACCATATGCACCTATAAATGACAAAATTATCTGATTATAACTACCCCTGAAATAAGCCCCCTTTAACCTGTATTGAAATGAACTAATTGATTTGCAAATTGATTGATATTGAATTGATTTAATACGAAGTTTCAAAGCTTGAATAAAACCAGTAAATGCAAATGTATTTTCTCAATCAGCACTGCTATATAGCTTGTTTCAAAATGCCTTAACTCTATTCTGGATAAGGCCCCCCAGATATATGCCCTTTAATTGGTTTATAAGCCCTCCTAAAACCCCTTGCGAAGATGTTTAAGCGCGGGGCTTATAGGAGGCAGTGTCTGCGTATGAGGTCCAATCTGACACACACATGTCACTAATGACAATTATAAAATAACTAACATATTAGTATGTGTGCTCTGATTGGCTGAGAGGTGTGTTTGCATGAGAGTATGTAAACATGGCTGTGATGTCACAATGTTTTGCTATTTGCACCCTAATAAGGCAAGCATGAATTTGAAAAAGTTTTTCAGTTGAAAACTCAAGAAGTTTACTCTATTTATACCCATTCCCTCATCCGCTGAAACTTGGAAAATCTTTACATAAGATGCTGTGTCAATTTTCTTTCAGTTGAGCTGACATTTTAAGCGAGAAAAATCCATATTTTGCAAAGCTTCTTTTTTGCAAAACAAGAACTGATTATGCATACAAGACTTTGTGTCCAAGACTTTGTGACTGGTGAGAATTTCTCTCTTAATCAGTGCCATAACAAGAGTTTTGCACTTTTTCTCGGGAAAGTTAATTTATAAATTAGCAATAGAAAACTCTTTCCCTGTTTTTGCATCTGCCTAATATAAACACAGGAGGGGTTGGGAGAATTCAAGACAGTTATGCAAACAGAGAATGCATAAACCTATAGAAAGGCCATTTACCTGATAAAATATGTATTCAAACTCCACTTTAAAAGGGTGCTTTTTGTGTTAAAAGATTTTGACCAATCACAAGAGTTGCAAACAATAGCCATGAAAATTTTACAGTTTTACATGTTCCCCACGGATTTCTATGTTATTCGGAATGAGATGAGATTTTGTTATATAGAAGTTGGTTAGAATTGTAGGATGAATATATATACTGCTTTATGAAGATTTCTCTTCACTTTTGCTGTCTAAGCCAATCAGAAGTAAAGTACAGACAATAGTAAAGTTAACACCTTTTTGCATGCAACATGTTCAAAGCTGTTGTTGCTTTCCTTCTTATCTGGACCATTACTTAAAGCCCAGGGCTTATAACGGGCAGTTTTGTTGAATGAGGTACAATCTGACACACACATGTACTACTGACCATGAGTCGATCATACCACTCTGTGAGTGGACCAAGGCATTTGCTAAGCACAGTTTGTAAGCTGACACATTCCAGTGGGATTGTCTCGTCTTTATTTACTCTCAGAACAGGATCTACATTGAAATATCCAGATGTTGTTCTTTTTTCCCTGCAAGGGAATTCAATAAGAACAATGTTGACAAATATTATTCTTCTAATTAATTAGAGTAATTTTATCCTATACTTACTTCAGGGCTGTCACTAAGGGTGTCTTTGATTGACTGTATTCCAGAATAAGAACACACAAAAGTTTTGTTGCAAATCTCTTGTGCCGTAATTTTAAGACCACTTAAACACCACATAGAGCAGAATATTTTATTTCAAGCAGACTTATAGATATTGCAATGCAATGAAAGCCAAATAAATGATTTCTCGAATTTACTTGTATTTCACTTATTCTTCTTTCGGAATACAGTAAATTGAACACGCCCTACAATTTCAGTTTGCCAGGTATATCCAATAATACCAGCCTTGTTCCCAGACCAGTTTGCTCTACAAGCAAGCAGAGGAGGCTTGGAACCAAGCGCAATAGCACAAGGTTGAATTTTTCTGACAAGCTTGACAGATGACATCACATCCAAAATCACCGAGGACAACTGGGAACAAGGCTGCAATAATATTAGCAGTCAGGAAATTGAACTGGGGGAAACTTCTTAATTATGTTATTCATCACTGCTTATCAAATGCAACTGCTAGGTGTTTTCTTTAAATTGAGTTTGCTATCTAGCCTAAAAGTGAACCCCTAAAGATGCTCCAAAAATTTTTTGGAGTTTGACTTTTTAGCAAAGGCATGAGAAATCAGTTGTCAACTCATAAGAGAATGAGATTAGCCGGAGAAAACAGCAGACATTTGGCGACGCTACCACTGGTTTCCCCACCAAATGACGTCTGATAAACGAGTGCAGAAATTCCATAGTGATGATGCGTCACTACCCAGATCTGAGTAGTGCTTCTGATTGGTTGAATCAAATTTCCCACGCGGTATGACCGATCAGAAGCACTACCCAAATCTAAGTAGTGACACGTCATCAGTATGGAATTTCTACGCTCGTTTCTCAAATGTCATTTGGTGGGGAAACCAGTGGTAGCGGCACCACATGTCAGCTGTTTTCTCAGGCTAGCATGAGATAGGTCATGAATTAAGAGAAATCGTGAGACTCACAACAAAGTCATGACACTTGGCAAGTCTGAATTTAAAACATATACCCAAAAGCTTACTCATCCTCTCCATTATCTTTGTAAGTAACATAAAAATGGAAGGCTCCAGCTGTTGATGCAGTCAGATCAGCAAATCTATCAGCATCATCACAAGGCTTTCCTGGTGGACATGTCCATGCCAACTCGTAATACTTATTTCTTTCAAAAGATTGCTTTCCAGGTGGTGGATGATTGCAGAACAAGTGAATGTCATAGGGTTGTAATGATGGGCCAAGGGTGAAACGGAGCTTCCATCCTGAACAATTCAACAAATCAGCTTAGCTCTTAATTATTTTGTTAAAACCAAACACTGAGTGAAATCATAGTTACTAACTATTTATGGTGAAATGTATCTGAATGTATCAAACAAGGCTGAAGAAATCTTTTTTAAAACTCAAGCTTTTAATAATAATAAATTATGAGAACGATAATAAAAATGATAATGAAAATGATAATGATAATGATAATAATAATAATAATGGCTTTATTCAACAATTCCACTAGGTGGCCCTTCATTAGAATAATACAAAATAATACAAAGTTTCATTCATTCAATCCAAATATCATATGTAAAATATTCTGGGCCGGGTTAACTTTCCTGAAATTAATTAGGGAGTGTACGTGCCAGCATGTCAAAAGCAAACAAGAGACAATAACCATGAATTCGCGATTTTAAGCCGACAATTGAATAGAAATGTTGCAAGTGATATCGCCTTTGGGTCAATATCTATATGAAACTGTTTGGGATTAATGTTTCGAAACACACATTTAACAATCAATGCCAGCCGGCCAGTGCCAATATCGATATGCAGACTTGGTTATCTGAATTTAATAATTCTAATGCAGCACTTCAGTTCAACAAATCTGTATTCTATCCACAAAACCGTATATCATTCATCTTCTATCTTTCAGTAATATAGACTTACCTTTTTCCAGCCTGTATAAATTGGTTTCCAAGTCATGTCGTGCATCAAGTTGAAGCACTCGCACTTGTACCGCCATTTTTGTAAACTCGGCGAACAGGCCTGGGGTCAAAAGATGCCTCAAAATACGTCAGCTCGATCGGTAGGTCACGCACGAATCTTCTGCGTGACGAGGATTACAAAAAATCAAGACTGGATTGCGGGGAAACCCTTGGCGCCGCGGTCGCTATTTTTAAATCGTCAGCTCCTTTTGTGCCTTCTCTACTTTATTTGTTATTGGCAGAAAAGTTCGACAATGATTTTTTGAGGTCTTAGTTTATTCCAAGCGAGGTAACGCCACCCTAGGGTCAGGGGAGAGGTTGCCCTAGGGTGGGGCGTTATTCATTCACAATTCCTTCAAGTGTAAATACACAAATTCACTGCAAAGAAAGAACTTGTTGCTCATTTGCAACAACAGCCAGCCAGCGAAGAGTTTGTGAGATCATGCAGGCATCCGTGGTTGCTTTCACTTGGAAATAGTCAGGAGGCAGCTCGCCAAAAAACGATTTTCGCTAAACATTTTGAGTAGAAGCAGGCAACATGGCTTAAAATCTTCGTCTTGCCATCCTGATTAAGAATTGTGTTGTTGCCCACTCCAAATGTTATGATATCTGTCATTAAGCGGGTTTTTTGTCTAGGCCCTCGCTCCTGCAGCATGAAAACGAGGCTGAACTGTAACATTTATATAAACTCAATAAAAAGTGCACAATACGATGGGGAAATAGCTGAATCTTTGCTACTTGACGTTTAGAGCTCGATAAACAGTAGTGTGGGAGATAAAATGCGTCACGTGATCAGGTATGAAGAGTCACGTGACTTTCCAATAAAATCGATTTTAAAGCATAAAAGTCGCTCTATTCACACTTTCCTTTAATATAGTTTTCAACTTACTGACGTTTGTCATTTCGATTTACACATCCAACAATAAAAACACAAAAATGCAATAGATGATCAGCTATGATGGGTCACGTGATGTAATGAAATCATTCTATTTTCAGTCATTCCATAGCGTTTCCAACGTATGTAGCATTTCCCATGAGTTGGGATTATTCATGTAAAAAGACTGAACTTTCTTCTACTTGGCCGCACGGTTTAAGCCAGAAATACAAGCTTATAAACCATAAGCAAAGTATCTTATACTACACAAGACCACCAAGTGACTTCCACCTTAACAAGGTTATAGGTCATGCTTCATTCGCCTCTGCTGTAGTGTTTCTGTCGTTTCTGCACCTGTCGCCACATTTACATGCCTTGGAACAGGAAAGAGATAGTTGAACGCAAGTGCAGCGTCGGTTTACACAGCATCCGCCTTCTCGGGAGCACCCACAGTATGCTAACTGTAAACACGCCGCTGACACCTCTTCTCGTGTCATTAACTTTGGCTTCAGAAGACCTTCACTGTAGTACCATCCACTGTCTACAGGCTTTAGGAGAGAAGGACATGGTTCCAGCGCTTTATTCCGTACCATGGTGTGGTAGTTTGCCCGATTTATGTGGAGAATCAGTGCATCTTGAGTAGGAGGTAGGGCGTCAAGATCTTTCTTAGATTTGCGAAACGCAAATTGATTTCCATCTCTTGTGTTCCCGGATTGTAGAGTTTGCATACAAAGGCTTGGCAAGAACGTCAGCACTGATTTGGCTTTCTTCTCCAAGGTGTTCCAAGAGGTCAGGTGCATCTTCGAAGACTTTCCATGCCGATGCTTTGCCCACACCATAGAACTGGCTTGTCGTATCACAGCCATGCAGTAATGGCATAAAATGCCAGAAGCGACTTCCTCTTCTCCTCGGAGAGCGGGATTCAGTGAACTGGTATGTAACGCCTTTGTCTTGATATGCCCGCAAACATCCATATATCTTGAAAAAGCTGCTCTCGGTATGCCAGAAGGAGGACAAGAACGTCCGTATCACTACACAAAATGTTGACTTGCTTGTACCCTCTTGCTGCTGCGTCTCGGGCATGCAGTACTATTCTAGTATCTGCCTACTCATGATCTGATGCGAGCTCTCTTATATCTTGTCGTGATGTGTCAGATGACCACACCTTCAGTGTATCCTTGAAGCCTCCATTGATCACCAGCTCTCGCTTAGGAGGCGCGCTGTAACTCTCCGAGATTTCAGTCGAGAGGAAATGAGCTAGGTTAGCCTTGTTACCTTCTAGAATGATGAACCTTTCCCAGTTTCCAGTTCTCTGATCTCTGTTATCCACATTGCGCCTAATCCCTGTGCTCTTTTTCTCCTTGCGCTTGTCTCTGGTTCCTCCTTTTATCGAGTTCTTGAGGCGAATGTATGAATTCAGTCTTTTTTAAATCGAGAAAAATAATTAAAAGAACCTATTTTTATATTAATTTTCAAAATACATTGCTCAAAATAAAACTTTTTGAAGCACATATTTACCCCACGAAACATAGTTTTTTAATTTCTTAATATAGAAAATAATTCCTGAAGAGCTTACTGAAACAATTAATCAATCACGCTATTCACACAGCTAAGGCTAATTCAGTATCTATTCAATGGTTGTTATCTAGTCACGTGACCCATCATAGCTGATCACCTATTGCATTTTTGTGTTTTTATTGTTGGATGTGTAAATCGAAATGACAAACGTCAGCAAGTTGAAAACTATATTAAAGGAAAGTGTGAATAGAGCGACTTTTATGCTTTAAAATCGATTTTATTGGAAAGTCACGTGACTCTTCATACCTGATCACTTGACGCATTTTATCTCCCACACTACTGTCTATCGAGCTCTAAACGTCAAGTAGCAAAGATTCAGCTATTTCCCCATCGCATTGTGCACTTTTTATTGGGTATATATATAAATGTTACAGTTCAGCCTCGTTTTCATGCTGCAGGAGCGGGGGCCTAGACAAAAAACCGGCTTAATGACAGATATCATAACATTCAGGAGTGGGCAACAACACAATTCTTAATCAGGATGGCAAGACGAAGATTTTAACCCATGTTGCCTGCTTCTACTCAAAATGTTTAGCGAAAATGAAAAATGAGCGCCCTGCGTGACAGTGCTTCCTGACTAAAAACTTTGTAAGGACTTTAGAGATAAATTGCAACTGATTGTTAAGATGCAAAAAGAGGATTTTCAAGGTTTTAAAAACAGCAATACTGTTAGACTGTGCTATTTTATTTCGTTTCTGAACGGGGTGGGCTCGATGACAATTCCCAGCCCCAAGCGGTGGTGGGAGGGAAGCGGTTTTGTCAAGTCGCCATGTTTTCCCCAGGGAGTTTCTGTCACTAACATGGACACGAGGCTACATGTACCGCTGAAACTCGATATGCTCCAAATACTGTGAAATTTCGCGATCTTCTCGTTTGCACGTGTTCGGCTGGAAGAAGTTCCTATTAAAGAGCTAAGGATTCTCGCTGTTTACTAAAACACTGCTCGAAAGATGGACGGTGGCTCACGTTGGCAGCCGGCGCCAAGAAATGAAGACTCTGGCCATGGTGAAAGAATGACAAGTTATAACAGCAGGTAGGAGTAAACAAATCCCATGTGCGCTCGTTTGGATTATGAATGAGTGGTTGTTCCCGGGGAGTTCCCTTGTGGTTGTGAAATGGACTTTTCATGTGAAATGGTGTTTTTATGCTCATTAATTTTAGCTTTCACGGTTTGAAACCTTGTCTTACTCTAGTAGCATGATCCTGCTTCCTCCATTTTACCGGTTGAAGCGAAATTAAAGCTTGCGCCCTTCTGTTAAAAACACCCCGAGTTCAATGGCGCGGAAAGATTGGAGTTTATCCTCTATATAAACTTAACTTAAATCAGCTTTAGGTCAACTACTTATCTCATTGAACTTGTCCACCGTGTTACTTTTCGAAACCAAGCAGGTGTTTCGCTGCAAACAAAGTCGAAAATAATAACTGACTACCAAGAGAAGTGTTCCAGGGCATTACCAGGGAGCGATTCCAGACAATTCGCCCCCAGACAATAAGCCCCCGACAACTAGCCCCGAGATTATGGACTTAAGTTTCACATCGTAGATTAAGTTTAACATTAGAATTTGTTTAAGTAGATTTGAATTGTGAACTTATATATCTTTAGTTAGTTAGTTTCCTTTAGCTAGGCTTTAATGGGTGATTGACTTCCATAGTGTGACCATAAAGCCTTACTTGTCTCCCCGGTGCTATTTTATGCATGCCGGATTGGAGAAGTTCAGGTAGGTCCAAAAGAAACAAACTTGATGTGGCCTAACACCCCATGGCACTACTAGCAGAAACCTCCGGCCAGCATCGTGCGACTTAATGTAACAGTGTAGGCAATTATTCTTTTCCAGGAACTTTATCTTTTCAGTACTACGAGCCGACTCTGCCAGCACCTGCTGGCTGGCACATCCTGCACTACAATCAAAATAATATAAAAGTCTGTGTTAAAATCAAAGCTTGGGAAAGTCGCTGTGAGACTAAAACCAAAACTAGGCGAAAGAAAGCGGTGAGCCCTTGTTTATTGAGAACAACAACAAAACCTTCAAAGGAAGGAAAGGGTGGGAATTACAGAACTTCAGGGTGGTTGAACTATTACAACTTAGCAATACAGCTCAAAGAGGCACAGGATTTTTACTAGGCCTTTTATAGCAGTCAGACTGCTATCTGAGGGTAAGCCAAGGATAAATGCTGTACCACTGAATTGAACGTTCACCTTAGGTGCTCAACAAGATATGCATGAGGATAATTATCTTTGGTAGCCATACAGTGATACATTAGAAACTACCCATAACTGCAACATAAACAAGGATTGCTATTACATCCATAATTTCCCAACTGTGGGAGTGATTTTACTAACCAGCGATTTTGCCTAGTACAAGTAAAACTCTACTAGATGTGATAAGGGCTGGTGTAACGTTGCTTTACATGTTGCTGATTGAGGGTACTGAGTCACGCTCCAGTAACTTGATTGCAATATGGTGGATGTGACGTCATGTGAATATGCTGTACTGTACACTACACTTTACTGTACAATTGTAATGTTACTGGTAAAATTAAAATCAGGTTAAAATTTTTTTCCACTTAGGTTGAATCTCAATTTCCTTTGTCTCCTAGCCCTAATTATTCATGAATTAGGGCTAGGACATGAAAAAAATTGAGAATCAATCTAGGTTAAAAAATTTTGACCTGAATTTAATTTAATTAGGTCTTGGAGACAAGGAAATTTGAGAATCAACCTAGGTTAAGACATTTTAACTTGAATTAATTTTAATTTTGACCTGTGACGTACACACAAGGAAACTCAAGGTTGGATGATCTTAAAGGGACTGGTTCACGGTAATGCGCATGTGTGAGTTCTGACAGTAGCTGATTGTTTTTCAACCAATCGGAAGCGAGTTAGATGCACACAAATAAATTTACAAAATTCAAATTAATTGTTCACGACGCGAGAGTATTTCCGGGCATTTGGTTTGATTTGATTTATCCCCATAATTCAAGTTTATTCTTTGCTACTCCTCAGTTATATGTTGCAGCCGATAAGAATAAGATTTACAGCCCTGTCCTGCTTTGAAACAAACATTTACCAACGTGTATTTTTACGAGGTCGTACCCACGCTAACAAAGCAGTCACCGATCGGCAAACAAAATTTGTCAACAAACATCTTATTACTGTTCTCTCAGTTCGCCTTATTTAAACCCTGAAATACCTACAAATACCGCCTGACCGGTGACAAAAACACACAACGTATGAGTATAAAGATTATCCTTAATTGAGCATAAATTTCAAATGCTTATCAGCAAATGAACAAATTCATTCGCGTTACATCGGGTCAGTGTTCCGCAAAACAAATGTTATTGAGTAGCACACATAAAGAAACTATATTATAAACAGAATATTCAGGCAATAATTTATTTTAAAAACATCAATTCTTAAACATATACGATCGTAAATCAAAGATACAAGGAACATTTCAAGTGTACCAGATCGGTGAAGATCACGCGGCCTGTTGCGGTATAACTACAGGTCGGAGTCAAAAATCAAATCAAAGTTGAACGAACTCGTGCCTTTAACCACTTTCCAAGTGTCGTGTATTCTTTTTGTAAGCCACACACTACTCCTAGAACCATACCAGATCGATAGGCTAAGCTTCTCTTTCTCCTAAGACTCTTGAGAACGTCCTGTTGCCGGACGGCCACGATGCTCTTCTGAACCTCCATGATCAAAACATTATTTTTTGCATCTTCTTAAAACGTAACCAGTCAAACGACACAACCACACGTTAATCACCACTACCGAAGTATAACTAGACCAGCCAAAGCGACGGATGTCCGAATAAAACGAAGGATTTTCAGTGATTGTACCGGTAATGGCGATTTCGAATTTAGTGTTGACCCAACAAATTTATTCTGAAGAGCCAAACGGCGCGCATGCACATTATCGTGAACCAGTCCCTTTAAAAGCAATGTTTGATGGAAATCAAAGTTTAATCAACATTATCAACAGCTTGCAACATGGTAACCATATAAGTGCAACGTGGGAAATTCAACAATGTTGCATAAGCACGTTTCACTTATTTGACCAGATGAAACCAATGGATAACGTGGGGTACTGCGTGATGCGATTCTTGTTGCACAGGAAATGAAACACGACTGGTAACTGACCTTGGAGCGGTACTGTACATTGTATACATCAATATCAAGTCCCTTGAAGCCTTATACCATGCACTCATACAAATGTAATAATTTATTGGTTGTTATTTTTTTAGTTATTCAGGTCCCAAAGGGAGTAATTTTTCTGGCAGATCTCCAAGACGAGAAGAGCACAAGGTCTACATTAAAAATGTGCCATTAGACATGGATAAGGTGAGTTGTTGTTCTTTTAATAACAGAATCTATAACAACAACAAAAACATGAAAGTTAAATATATTGTTTACAGAAATCCCTCAATAAGTACATTAATTTATTACCAAAAACCAATGGGGAACACAGTTTTCCTAAAGGACAAGGGGGCTGTGTATATGTGTATCCCAAAGCTTTTAGAGCTAGCCCCAAAGCTACATGTATCCAACAACAACAAAAAATTATCATTTTTTTTATTCCTCCTAATGAATTACCAAACCTGGTTTGCCCTTTTGACACTGCAAGTACATGTACATTATTGTACATGTAATCCTTAAAAGCAATACTGTGCATGAGGTGTACAGTGTGTGCATTGTTCCTAAACCATTTAACCCTTAAAGTCCAAATGGTGACCAACACCAATTTTCTCCTAGCCACATCCATATGATTGTCGTGAGATTAGATCAGTGTGTAGGAGCTGCTCGGAACTTCTCTCCTGATTGGTCTCAGAAAACAATGACATTTCATTCTTTCAATTGTTCCAGTATTGTTTGGGGTCAGCAAATTCTCTCAACACATTCTTTAGGGAAGTGTATAGAGATCAGTTTGGAGAATTCGTATGTGGATCTTGGGGCTTAAAGGGTTAATGTTAATGATGTGGCTCAAGAGCATGAAACCAAATTTTGTACATTGTTTGAATCTTGTTCTGTGACATTTTAGGACCGCTTACAAGCTTTGTTTAGTGGATGTGGCAATGTTGTGTCAGCAAATGTTCTAGCCCCGAAAGAGGGAAGAAGCAATACAATTGGGTAAACACACTTATTGTAAATTTCATAATATAATTATAGTTGGATAAATTTTTATACAGGGTAGGGGTTGTTGTTATCAACAGGGGTAGCTCAGCTGTTGTAGTCAGCAAATAGGCAACTGACTTGGTTTGAGCCCGTAGAAGCTGACTGTATCAGCAAGGCCTGAAAATACACCCCAGTTCTGCTCCCCTATCCCCTCTCGTCTGTCCCTGCATCTCTGTCCTTGCTCCTCTTCCCTGTTATCCTATCCCTGCTCCCCCATACACTATGCCTTATCCCCTAGCCCCACGTCCCCCATCCTGCTCCCCTATCCCTCATCTTAGTGGCCCCATCCATGCTCTCTTATACCTTTTCTCCCATCCCTGCAACTATCTGCCTGCTCCTCTGTCCTTGCAATCTCTATCCCTGCTCCTTCACCCCTGTTCTTCCATCCCTGTTTTCCCGTACACTACATGTATGCCCTTTTCCCCAGCCCCACTCCACCAGTCCTCCTCCCCTATTCCCCATCTCTGTAGGCCCCATCCCTGCACCCTTACAGCTGTATGCCTTTTCTTCCATCCCTGCAACCCTGTTGTCGCTTCTCCGTCCATGCAGTCTCTATCCCTGCCCCTCCTCCTCTGTTCTTCCATCCCTGCTCCCCTATCCCAGCCTCCTATCCCTGCCCCCTGTCCCTGCTCCCAAGTTATCCTTGCTACCCCTTTCCTTCTCCTCTGTACAAGCATCTCCATCCCTGCTACTCCATTCCTGTTTCCCTCTCTGCTCCCCCATTCTTGCTCCTCATCCCTGTTCCTTATCCATACTCAGGGTTGTCAAAAGTAGCCAGCTGCCGGCAAAAATCGCTGCTTACTTGGTTATTATCTAGCGGCTACTCTGCTTGGCATTTCTTTACAGATTGTTTTTCTTAAGTAAAATATCCCTGGACTGGCCACTTGCTTTGACAACTCAGCTGTCTACTTCAAAACTTTCTGACAACCCTGCATGCTCCCTTTGTTGCTCCGGCAGCTCTGCTTCCCCATCCCTGCTCCTCTGTCCCTTCATCTCTACCCCTGCTCCTTAGTCCTTCTTCTGCCATCTCTGCTCCCTCATTATTTGCTTTACCTTTTCCCCTAGCCCTGCCCCCCACCCCTATCCCTGTTCCCCTATCCCTCATTCTTGCTAGCTCATCCCTGCTACTTCATCCCTGCTCCTTCACCCTTGTTCACCCCATCAGTACTAGGCCATCCCTGCTCTTCATCCCTACTCCTCATCCTTGCTCCACATCCCTGCTTCTCCATACCTGCCCCTCATTGCTGCTCTTCATGCCTGCTGCCTGATTCACCATTCTTGATTATTGATTATTGCATGTACTGATTATTTCAGATTTGTTGGATTTGCTGCTGAGGAAGAGGTTAATATTGCAATAGAGAAAATGAATGGTACTATGGTAGGAAATGATCAGCTTGTGGTAGAGAAAGCAATGCAGAGAGACAGAGGAGGAGGAGGAGGACCTAAGAGAGACCAGGATTCACAGTTTCAAAGAAGAGGAAATTTTCAAAATTTTAGAGGTTAGATGTCCTACAAAAATGGTACAACCATTTTCCATCAATGTTAACCTTGTTTGTCTCATAAAGTTCTGTTTTCTGTTTATACACTGTGCCTCGGGAGGTTTTCAAGGTTTAGTGTGAGCTGTACTACCGTAATTTCAAAGTAATGCAAACAGTCTTACAGGAATCATTTTGTAGGATTGAGCATACAGTGCGCTGTATAGAGTCCTACACTGTACCTACACATGTACAACTCTGCCTCAGTGCCTTGGCTTGTGGGTACTGGTACTATCAATATTGTTGATCTCTTCAAAGAGTCGTGCTTCATTGCTCATGCTTTCAGCAGAAAAAGCAACATTACCATTAATTGACAAGTTAATAAACATTATGTGATAATTTTTCACTCGCCAATGAACGTTAAAATGTTATAATGTTGGTCATGAATGCTTGGAGGCATTATTATACATGTACTGTTCAGGGTTCACAAATATGCTAAAAATGACTCCACTGAGGTTACGGAGGGAGTCACTTTGACTCCAAAACTTTTCGGTAACAAACAGGGAGCCACTTTGACTCCAGAAATTTTCTGTAACAAACACAGTTTTGTCCTTACCTTTTTCGCAACAAATACAATTAATTTTAAGTTAATTGTAAATGTTGTAACCTTAATTAAATCATTGAAATTAGAGAATTATACTGCACGACAAAACAGGGAATGGTAAATTAAGATCAAAGTTTACTCGATAACCACCATCATGGGCTTGAGCTATTCAGGTCAGCGGACCGCCACAGCTACTTCGTGTATCCCTCACGATAGTGTATACATGCCAAGACCACGTGCTGGAAAGTCTGATACTTGACTCCAAATATTCCAAAATGACTCCAAAATTTGTGAAGCAGAAGTCACATTGACTCCACTCATCAATAAAATTTGCAAACCCTGACAGTTGATATTATTGCTCTATGTTAGGATGAACCCATTGGTTTGTTTTTCAGAGAGGCAGAATGAGCCGCCACCATTTCAAGGGTACAGAACTCAGAATGGGCCACCTCAAAGTAATATGGAGCAGCCTTATTACAGTGAGCAGGGTGTCAATGGATTTGCTGCACCAATGAACAGTTATCACGGTGGAATGGGTGTGCATCAGGAAGAGCCTTTATTCAACCCAAGAGGACCTGGCAGGGGAGGTGAGACAAGGGATCCAAATGAACAAAATGTGAAAAACATATTATGTTTTTTATCTTCTCCTTTAATTTTCCTGGATTGTAGTGTTTGTCCAGTCTTAAAGAAATGAGATCTACTTTAATACAATGTCCGATCCTTGAAAAGTCTTACTAGAGATGTACCTGGGGTATGTCTTCACATCCCTGAATATTTGGTGTTTTTAACAAAAAGTGAACGATTTGGCCCCAAGTCTGCACCTACAGCTGTACATTGTATCTGCCCCACTATAAAGGATTTGCAGAGATCTCCTGCCCAGGTATTATAATTATTCTATGATTATTCTGTGATAAGTCTGTGATAGGGTAACTAAATTAATGACAATGACAATTGTTAATAAATTGCTTCTTGCTCGTTGCTTCTTGAATCACTGGACTGTAAAAACCAGGCTGATACATGTATATTTTTCTCACCACATGCATTTTTTTGTGTAGGTAATCCTAATGGGCAAACATCGTTTCAAGGATATCAAGGGCAACATTTCCCTGAACCAACACAGTGGAGTGGAAACATGGAACAACAAAACTACACTCAACAAACTATTAATGGATCTGAAATGATGAACTCTCATCAGCCAATGGGTGTGAGACGTGAGGAAGCTGTGTATAATCCAAGAGGCCCCGGCAGGGGAGGTATGATACACTATTTGCCCAGTAAGGGCTTTCATTAAGAAGTTTCTGTGACAGGTCTCCATGACAAACTGCTCTATGTGCCAGTGTTCTCCCTAAATTTTAGCTCAGCAGGTAAGGGACCATTCATGGCTGGTAAGGCAAACAATATGCAGCAGAGGTGCAATTTGCTTGGTGGGGGAGGGGTTAGTCGAGTGAGGGACATGGCCCCGCTCTTGCTGGGAAATTTAGGAGCTAAGTTCTCTGAAATGTCATTCCCTCACTTTTAGTCCTATTTTACGCAAATTGGCTGTTATCTTTGGACAACAATTGATAACATTTTAATTCCAATAATTTCACTCTGTCTTCAACGTTCTCTTTCCAAAATCCATGGCCCAGGAAAAGAAAAGCTGTGTAACCACAGAGGAGCCAAGCAAAATGCGTTAGAATTATTGCTATCCTCTGATTTGCTTTCCAAATACTGTGTTATCTGCTAATGCCTGTTGATTTGTAGGTGGCTATCAGCGTGAGCAACAGTCATTTCAAGGCTACCAACAAAGTTACAGTGAACAACCTATGACAGGAGGAAATTTTGATCATCAGTACAACAACTACAGCCATAGTTCTGTCAATGGACCACCAGTGACAAGTTACCAGCAGAGCATGGGTGGTAGACATGAAGAAGCCACATTCAACCCACAAGGTCCTGGGAGGGGTGGGGGAGTTATCAATCAACCCATTCCTCCCCAAGCTCCTGGGGGAGGGAACATTTACATGAATGGCATGACTAGTGATTACTCTAATTTTGAAGGTACATTATGTTAATAATAGGGACCTTACGAAACTATGACGGCGATGACAACAGGAATGTCAAAAAAGCAATAGGTTTAATGAGCAAAACAACAACTCTGCACGTGCATCACGCTTTTTTGTACATTTCTTTGCAGTCCCTGCATAATTACGACGTGAAATGACCAAATTTTAAGTTAACTTAGGTATGGGAATGGCAAGGCGATAAATTCTACCATCTCTGTCGGAACTCGGGTGTGGTTACACAGAGCATATTTTGCTACGATGCATCATGGACTATACACATCACCGCTGGTCAAAGCACAATAAGCTCATCCACACCAATCCTTGTTTTGTCTTTTGAACAGGAGAAGGCCTCTAATTTTTCCCCATTTGTTTTACTTTCAACTATTTTCAGGAATTATGACACTCCTGAAGCAAAATGCTGCGATATGTATTCCTCTAGGAACTAATGCCTTGGCAGATTGGGTTGTCCGAGGGGCAACCACCCTGCACAAATTGGTGCCCTGTTTATGATTTTTGTTGTCGGGGAGAACCGGACAGCCGCTAATTTTGAACGCTTTTAGTGTACATGTAGGTTGAATGTTTTTAACGACTTAATAATTTTCGTTGTGTATGGTTATTTTGTTTAGGACAAGGAAATTCTGCATCTTGGACAAGTGAAGGACAACAACAACATTGGGGTCATACCACACGTGATACTGTTGAACTCCAGCAGCAAGACATGTCTATGTCTGGACGATTACCTCGCAGTGCAGAACAGAATGGTATTGTGCATATTTTTGTTGTGGTTTTAGGTGCATCTGTCGTTGCACATAACAAGATGAGGGCTTGGGAAGCTTCTGCAGGAACATTAATGATGTCCAAAATAATAACCATTCTGTTTTTATGCCCCCCTTCATCTCCTTTCCCATTTCTAAGGCCTTCTTAGATGGTCCACATAAACTGTACAGTCTCAAGTCTGAAACACTTTATTGGAAGCCATGTCCCTTTAGTATTTTGCTGTTTATTTTAGTTTGTGTGTGTTTTTTGTTATTTATTACTATGTTGTTGTTTGAAGGACAGAATTTGGTAAAATTATCAAGTTTTGGCTTATTCTTACATTCATTACAGTCAGTAACAAGGCTGTCATTAAGTGCTGGTGGCTGTGGATTTTTCCCGGCTATTATATGTACATGAAATTAGAGGATAGAACCAAATGAAATCAATAGCTGCTTGATTCTGCCTACTCTTTGTACTGGGTATTTAGGTGGCAACTGGAAATCTTAGTGACAGTTCTTGACTTGACCTCTTTCCCTATTTTTAAGTTGTGCACTCATGTCACTCTCAACTAGCTGGTTAGTGCTATAGCCAGCTAGTTGAGAGAAATTATTGGCGGGGCAATAAACCAATCTTGTTATGGAAAATATTTTGAATGGGTAATTTAAAAACTGATGTGCAATGTTAACAGTTTATTGTCTTCTTTTTGTCCCAGGTGGGTGGGGATGCCGACAAATGAGTCCAAATAAGCCACAAGGAGAATATAGAGACCGAAGTAAATCATGAACGTTATTGTTTTTAATGCAAAAATACGTGTACAAGGACAACAGGTCATTAACAGTCCTCTGTACGTGACTGTAGGGCCTGCAGAATTAACTACACGGGTATACATCCAAAGCTCTCATAGATGACCATCCTAGAATCCATGGAAATGATCACAGCTAGAGCTGGTCATTTATGAGAATCACGGGGCTCTTGTGAGTGACCATGTGATAAACTTATTGCCTGCGGGTACTCAGAAAAGCCAGTACATCCAAAATATTAATATTTTTTGTTTATAATTAAAACAACAACAACAACAGCAAAAAGCAAAACAAACAGAAAAACATAGTCTTAATATGGGCAACACAATTACTGGTAAACCAGCAGATGAGTTTTCATTGTGGTCCACAAGGTTAAGAATCCCAACTGGTTGGAAGCAAACCAGTTGGTTATTTACAAGGGTGACCGAGGAGTTGTACACGGGACAACCCAGCGATCAGGACAGGATTTGAATTCACGGCCTCCAGATTACAATTCCAGTAGCTGCTCATCCACGCTGCCTCCTTGTTTATCTTATTAAAAATAACAAACAGTTATTACTTCTGTATTATTACCCTGAATTTGATCAAGAAGTTAGAGCTTTTCTTCCAGTGCAGAAAAGTGGTTGCAGTCGATTTCAGGGGCATTTACTTACAAGACAGTTTAAACAGGGTTTCACAATACTGTTCTTAACTAGAGCTGGTCGCTTACGAGAGTGGTGTGGTCACAAGAAGAGCATTGACTGTATCAATGAGATAAATTATACAGCATTATAAATTGATAGAAATATTCTATCACACATTTATTTAGTCATATTATTTCATTTTATCCAGGAAACATAACATGTCATACATGCGGAGAAGTGGGTCATATGTCAAGAGAATGTCCATCATCAGGGGGTAAGCTGTATAATAACTGCCAAAAACATGTAGCCAATGTCTCTTTCGATGTATACCTACAATCGCGGACAAATTTCCTTGGCACATTGATGCGTTATTCATTATTTTCTTTAATTTGTTATTTCTGGATGCCCTCATAAAACAGTGCAACCGTGTTGGAAATATCTTGCAATTTTCTCTCCCCAACCTATACAATGTTGAAACTCGAGAAAAATTCTGGATACACGCGTCCAACGATGTTTGTGGGGTGCGAGGAGGTGTTGGAGATATGAGATTTGAGGAAAGCCTCAAAAACGCCTGTGTCCCAAGACTTTCGTCCGTGATTGTAGCTATGTAAACTCTCTTTGGGCATTCATTGTTTGCATTATGTTCTGTGTTTGTGTTTATTTTAAACTATTTCTCCTTTTGAACTCATGCATCAAGATAAAAACAAGCTTGGGGCAGCACATCACTTCCAAAATGGAACATCTATTAATAGTCTCTCAGTTGGTTGTTTCTTCTGTTTATAGGTCTTGATAGGGCTTGTCACAATTGTGGAGCACAAGGTCACTTTGCAAAAGAATGTCCAGCTGCTACAACTGCCTCATCATCGCCAGAAAGAGGTTTGAACTCATTGCAATTTATCTGACACAATATTTGTTAACCTTGGCCGTGTCTTCTACTTAATCGTCCCCCTTGACCACGCCTTACTCCAACCTCGTTTCCAGGTTCCTCGATCCCGGAGACGAGAAGGAGAGGAACCTGGGAACAAGGAGGTTGTCAGTTTTGGGAATTTTAAGAACATTTTGCTTGCTGGTAAAAAGTCGAATTATTTTATTTCCAGGTGGTCGGGGCTGTTTCAAATGTGGTGAAACTGGTCACTTTGCGCGAGAATGTCCTCAACAAGAAGACGATGGTGGAGGAAGAGGTTAGGGACAATGTTATTATAATATTACTGTGCAGAATGGTGATCAAAAGGTTTCTGCCACTCTTCGTCGACATGTGAGCAGGTATTCGGACCATAGCGGAAGTAAACGAGTAGGAGCGAGGCTTAAGCAACGACGACAACAACAACAACGGCCAAAAAAATAATAAATTGGTTTTATGATCAAAACAACAGCTCTGCACGAGCATCACGCTTTTTAGTACATTTCTTTCACGTCCACTGCACGACTGCGACGTGAAACCTCCCAATGCGACGTTTTATGGAGGACGTGGACATACCACGACAATTTTCCCTTCTCTATTTGAACATGGCTAAAGCCCTTAAGAATTCAACTCCAGGAAAAGTCGCCTACATTTGACGAATTGAGCGGTTCCAAATAGACGCGACAAAGTTTTTGAAAGGACGCAAATTCATTTTTTTAGGGATGTTTTCACCGCCGTCGTCGTAGTCTTTGCTTAAGGTCCCTATTGTGAGTGAGAGACGGGAGGAAATGTTCTGAAGTGAGGATTGGGACTTAGTGCACCAAAGCGTCTCGATATTAAGGTGATGTTACACGGGACGATTCGCCACGACGATTTTAAGCGCAACAAAGCGTTGCAATGTTGGAACAATGTTGTAATCATTCGAAACAATGTAGCAACAATATTGCAACGCGGTGCTGCGTTAAAAATCGTCGTTGCGAATCGTCTCGTGTAACATCTCTTTAGTGAGTTAACGCAACAGGATGACAGAAAGAAGAGGACGTCAAAACGCTTGTGTGTGACAAAACGTGACAGGCCTATTACTTACGTGTTTTGTGGCGATCCTCACCTAATAATAATAATAATAATAATAATAATAACTTTATTTTAGTGTCAATGTATTTAGCTTAACGGCTAGCTAATTGGGGACGCTTAAATCAATGTTTTCTGGTCTTTTACAAAAAGACCTGTTCAAAGGAGGGTGAAGTTTGGCGAAAAAGTTTTTCATGCAAAATTATTGTCACGCTTGTCACACAAGGTTTACCGTCTTCTTTCCTCTCCCGTCCTGTTGCGTAAGCTCACTTTTAGGGACTTTAAGATCCAACGACGCGGACGACAACCAGAACGTCAAAAAAACAATTGGTTTAATTAGCAAAACAACAACTTCGCACGTGCATCACACTTTTTTGTACATTTCTTTCCCGTTTTTGCACGACTACGACGTGAAAATGCCTAATTTCGCGTTTTATGGAGGACGTAAACAAGCAACGACGAAATTTTATTTCTCTTTCTGAGCTTGAATTTGATTTCTTTAAATTCAGCTTGAGGAGGGGTCGCCTACAATTGACAAAGTAAGTGGGTAGGCTATTAAGACTGAAAGAACGAAAATTCACTTTTTAAGCGACGTTCTTGTCGCCGTCGCGTTGTTGGATCTTAAAGTCCCTAAAATTGTCCGTGTGAACGACTTGTTCCAGTTTTGTGCTGTTGCCGTTGACAATATACTAGGTAGCTTTTCATGTTGGCACGAGGCCTTGGTTCCTGGATGAGGGATGAGGGTGACTTCGACGACAAGACTTGACTTCAATTTTTTTTTTCGTGTATACTTTTTTCACTTGTAAGGTTAAAATGGCTACTTTTAGTAAAACAGGTTAAACCCTCTCCCGATCGCAAAGTGATTAAACTTCTAACATCTGATAACTTGCTTATGTTATTACGACATTCTCCCTAAAACCCGTTGTAGAATGACGACGACCATCGTGTTTTCCCGCCAAAATGAAGCTGATTCACGCACGTGCACTACTTAGTATTGAGGAAACCTCGCTGCTGTGGACGTCCGCGTCTTGGAATCTTAAAGTCTCCATTATTTTCCTGAAACAGCTTGGTGTGAATAAAGCTATTTCGAGAAAGGTTGTCAGAAAAAGTTATTGTGGGTGGTTTTGAGTTCACTGTTCTTCAAAGAAATTTGAAAGAATTGCACGGCAGGCCATGGACATATGTTTTCGAGAGCTAAAGGAAAGCAACAAAAGTAGGTTCGGCGGCTACAGTGTCAGGAACAGGTTATTGGTCATATCCCATATTACCTTTCGGGGTTGTCGCGTGCACATTTCGTCTGACAACCTTTCTCAAAATAGCTGTATATGTAAATTAAATGTGTCTGCTAACTCAGGTCCCGAAAGCAAGGTTGCTCCTGTAACGTACATACCACCAGAGCTTCCTAGTGATATCAATGAACTATTCCAAGACGCTCCGCACAGTGGACTGAATTTTGATAAATATGACGAGATCCCTGTGAAGGTGACAGGCAAAGAAATTCCTTCCGCGATCGATACTTTTGAACAAGCCGGGATTCTCGAGCAGTGTTCTTCGAATATCAAGAAGGCTAAATTCATGAAACCCACGCCTATCCAGAAGCATGCGATCCCCATTGTGCTGGCTGGCAGAGATTTGATGGCTTGCGCTCAAACAGGCTCAGGAAAAACTGTAAGTAAAGAAAATTTCGGCTTTTTCTGAGTAAAGAAATTAATCGAGAGGGGAAATGTGACGTCACGTTGCCAAGGTAGCAAAATTTCTGGCTCTCAACAATCTCTTTTGACAGGGACGGCTATTTGCATTGTCGAGCGATGGAAGAAAAGTAAGGGCTTTTTTTTCTTCTGCCATATATGCAGGACCACGGTTTGCCAGGATCCAGAACGCAACGGTTTAAAACGATCCCAATTACGCAAGCGCTGTTGTCAGCTCTTGGCTCGGAGCTTGGACGCTGTTTATTTCTTCCTGGATCGTTTTTATCTTTAACAATTTTTCCACGAATGCGCGTTGGATATGAGATGGTTGATAGCCAACGAAGCGCGACGCGCCCAGTGAGTTTACTATAATCACAAAATATCGGTAATTCTTCCCGACTTTATTTGTAAGAACAACCGATTTTCAGCTTGTTTTTAATTTTGAGCAGACGCGTACAGTTACCATATTTAGAGAGCATGGTATAATAGCCCATATACCATGATGGGTAAGCCCAATCAGAGCTCTAGAATTTCATTATGCAATGATTCAGTTTTTAATAATAGATATTATAGAATGGACCTTTGGGGCCAGGTTATGTACAAACGGTACCAAATGATAATCGTTTGGGTTGCATGAACATTTAATAGCCCAGCTCTGGTGTATCGTCGTATAACGCTATCAAGGCCTCTGTGAAGAAGGCAAATGTAGTCATTTGAGAAAGCGTTTCATTTTTTTTTTTTTGCAGGTTGCGTATTTAGTGCCAGTATTAACATCCATGATCAAGCGGGGCCTTCTGAGTGGTGGATACTTAACCGGCGAAACTCAAGCTCCAACAGCGCTGTGTCTAGCGCCTACACGAGAGCTTGCTGTACAGATCCATAGAGAAGTATGCAAGTTTGCTAATGAGACTGTTGTTACTGCTGCTGTGTGTTATGGAGGGGTCAGCGTACGACACCAAGCTGACAAAATAAGAAGAGGTTGTCATTTCTTGGTTGCAACGCCTGGGCGACTGATTGACTTTGTGGACAGCAATCGGGTTTGTAACATTCATTTTTGCACTAACTGTGCGATTTCTCTTGCCGTGGGAAACTGCAAAACGGTCGGGGTTTTTCCTCACCTTTTTTTTCCTTTTGTTTTCTGTCTTTCTATGTTTCTTTCTTCTTTTTTTTTCAAAATTGTTTTTTTTTTTAATTCTTAATGTTCACCCTCGCTCCAGAACAATCATTACTACGCGCTGTTTTGCAGACTGTGCGAAAATTTTTCCTATATTTGTATTTAATTATCATATTACTTGTGTCGTTTGCTGCAGATCAGTCTGGAAAGCGTACGTTATTTGATCCTGGATGAAGCTGATCGTATGCTAGATATGGGATTCGAGAAGGACGTGCGTAAGATTGTGGAAATGAAAGGAATGCCCGACAAAACAGAGAGACAGACGCTCATGTTTAGCGCCACTTTCCCTGACGAGATTCAGCGTCTGGCCGCCGATTTTTTGAAGGAACAGTACCTGTTTGTGGCAGTGGGTAAGATCGGCGGATCAAACCTGGACATCAGTCAGTCTGTAATTTCTGTTCCTGGAGATGATAAAAAGGAGAAGCTGTTTGAGCTTTTGCTTAACTCAGGTACGTTATATCATTGACCCCTCTGCTTGGAGAGCCTCCCTTTCGCTTGCTTGATTTTGGCGTACTCGAGGAAGACTCTGCATGAATTGAGTAAGACCTTGGTTAAGTAAACACCGCGGCAAAACGTCTACGCATGCGCCAGGTTGAGCATTTCCGGTCACTTTTTCAGTCACACTTTCCAGTCAGATCAAAGTCTCCCGCGCGTGCTCGGCTTCATTTTGTGTGCAGCTTGTGGTTCAGTTGTTCTGCTTCATGCTGCTCGTGTTTTTGACTATTTTGTAGTTATTGAAATTGCTTTTATGGATAACCAGGCACAGATCACTGAAACAATTAGTCGATAAGATTCAGAAAAGGTAAGTTGATAATAACTCAGTGTGTAATTTTGGCTAGAGCGTCAGGTAAACTGATTTTTATTTACGAAAAAAAGTTTTTAACTGCCATTTTTCACTTAAACTGGCTGAAACTAAGACGTAAAAAGTTATCATTGCAAGCTTGTGTATTGTAGTTCTAATTTTCAGTTCTTCAGTTTCTCAGTCTTCATGTCTTAAAACCGATTCGAGCTTTATTTGGAAAACGACAACACACGATCACTTTGTAGTTTTATTTACCAGTGAGTTTTACCGTGTTTTGAAACGAAACTCTTCTGAGTTGATTGCCTTGACTGAAAGTCATTTTTAGGCATGTTTAGTTTCTCGGCACCGAAAGCTCTGGGTATATCGTGATTGCTGTCATCAAAGTCGAGGTTGTTATTAAATACCGCCCATCTTTTGTTTTCAGTTCTTGTTTTCTCTGATAACAAAAAAATTATTGAACGGACTAAAATTTTATTTCCTGGTTCTAGTGTTAAGGATAATGACGATGTCTTTATTTTGGTTTCTTTCATAAGTATTTTTATTCTTTTCTTAGTTATCGCCTTCTCCCAAATTAACTTATGCCAAACCAGTAGCATGCAAGAAAGCCAGTAAAACCAAATTCATCTCATTTTCAGCGTTGGTGCAACCAGATAACCATGTGGTGCAAAAGTTTGACGCTAGAAAAATATATAAGCTTTCGAATGAAGTGATTTTTTTCGCCCCCTTTTTTGTCTGTTTCTCCCTTTTTGCTTTTAAACTTGGTGCGACGGCGATGTTATGCTTACGCAACTGGTTTATATACTAGACCGGAAATAAAAAGCTGACCAGATGTTAAATTTTGTGCTCATGCGCATTGCGTTTTGCCGCGATGTTGGTTAAGCATGTGCTACTTGTTGCTGAGAGACGGTTTTGAACCCAGGCCTAATGGCCGTGCGCTTTGTGGAGCGGGCTAACTTATGACCATCGGTTTATTCGAGACCTTTAGGTTACAAGACGAGTACGACAACGAGTACGAGATTTAACTTGAAAGCTTTTTCGCTTATTCGCAAAATATAGACTCCCTTTGAAAGCTTCATTTTACCATTTTTCACTAGAAAAGTTAGCACTGTTCCCTTAATGAAGGAGGTTGCACCCTCTGCCGATCGCAAAATGATAAAATGTCTAATATTTGATAACTTGTTTGCATCACTTCGACATTCTCGCTAAAACTCGTAGTAGAGTGACGACGGCTACCACGTCCTGCCAAAATAACGTTGGTTCACGCGGGAGCACTACTTAGTATTGTGAAAATCTCGCAGTCGTTGTCGTATTCGTCTTAGAATCTAAGGTCTCTATTAATAAACGTGTATACTGTACTCGCACTCGGGAAACCAGTTTGACAAGGTAGTCCAAGATTGACTAGTCCGGAATTTGGGCTTCGGCGACTTCAAACGCTGGACGCGACTCAGGCATCCGGGACTTCCTTTTCTCGTCGTTACCCAACAAGACAAGAAGAGAATCTGTTCGCAGGATGCTTATCGACAAGAGAGCCAATACACTCACGTGTTCTTAGGGCGGAAATATTATTTTTTTGATCAGTAGTGTAAGCGAGAGAGGTAATGCCGCGAGGAGTACCCTAGCCTCCCACGCAGGCGTTTTTAAGGGAGCTCGTATTTCTGCCCTCCCCACAAATGCCTGCTCAACCAAGGACAACATTCCTGTCCCATTGTTATATTCGCGTGGTAAGTGACCAATCAACAGGTTTGAAATAGTGTTGACAGGCTAAACACGACTCGTAAGCTCGTGGTAGTGTAAAAACGTGACCCTAGAGTTACCTTTTTCCTATTTTTTTTATTTCTTTCCTTCGCTAAGGTTATGCAGTGCGCGGAGAATTCTAAAATCTGACTGAGTAAATCTTACTTTTGCCGCTCTGAGTCTAACATTTATTAGAGGTCATGAAGGTTTCTCAAAGTTTCATTCAGATCGCGTAATTATCGGGTTACCCTGCGGTCAAGGTCAACTTTCCAGAATGTGGAAAGTACAACGTGATTGGCTAAGCGTGGGAAAGGAATGTTGTCCTCAGTTGAGCAGGCGTTTGTGGGGAGGAACGAAATACGAGCTTCCCTAAAAACGCCTGCGTGGGGGGCTAGGAGTACCCCTCGCTGCGAAAGTCGCACTCCTATTCCTAACTACACCGACAATGCAGCTCACCTCTTCTAAGGTTTTAATACGGGTGAGTTAAATTCTGAGAACATTCTTGAAATGTAGTTTAAAA